>JACCIB010000212.1:0-250114 GCA_018906965.1 Philotrypesis tridentata
CTCATCTAAAGGGTTTATACCAACATCACCTCGTTCAATACGCTCAGCCAATTTCGTACCAGGTCCACAAAATTTGTAACCAGGTACATGCATTTCAAAAGGAAGTAAATTAATTAATTCATCTAAAACACTATTCTGATCTTCTTTTTTTTCGCTATAAATAACTAGTTCTTCTTCTTCTTTGTTTTGGTCGAAGCGGTTAGCGTCTTCCATTTTTGTGTTCCTATGACTGGTTTTCTTTTGGGAGTAGTGAAAATTTTTTTTCGTACACTGACACCCACTGGCGGTGTAGCAAAATCTTGATTCTCATTATCCTCCTGGCTGGCTATTGATGTACTACCGCTGCTGCTGTCTGATTCATCATTTTGTTGTGTTGGAAAGATAGCAACGCCATCTATTTTATCAGCTACCGTTTGGGTCATGTTTTTCAATATACGCTTATTTCCAAGGTATTCTCTTGGAACACACAAATCGTGAAGCACTTTGGCAAATTGCAAATGCCCTGGTGGTGGTACAGCAGATTTTCTTTCTCTCATAGCGTAATTTATCAAGTCAATAATATTACCATTACTAACACGCTTGCCATGTATGGTAATACCACCATTGTGATCCCACTTTATATTATCACTAACATGTAACCGTTTTAAGAGTTTAGCTGCGTTATTTCTGTAACGTGTTGGTACAGTTTCAATAATAGCATCATCCCTATGTATTTCCTCATCTTTCTTCGTTTTATCATCTCTGCTGTCTTTCTTAATTTTATCAACACACACATCTATATTGTCATTATTATTTTTGAAATGTAAATAACGCTGCAGGACTTCGCGATACAATGACCATTTTTCTCTCTCATTTTTATATAATGGTGAATTTAATATTTCACTCATTTCTGCATCCAACCTGCTAGTCACGGACCCCGGTGTTTGTACAGATTTTAACACCTGATTTAACTGCTGTTCTGGTTGTCGTTCGCAAGCCGTTAGTGTACATTGGAGACGATCCAAAGATTCTTGTGGTAATAGAACCATTTTTCGAGCATGTTCCATTTTATCTGCTGATGAGGGCCGACAAAACTGTTCCGATAATAGGCGCAAGTAATGCAGGTAAAAACCCACCACGTTGTACAATAATTTTCTTCTTCTTCGATAAACTCACAGAAGGTTCTGCTAATCGTCGAAGAGTATTTACGTGTTTACGCAGATTCGTTTTATGTTTCTTTTGAAGAGGTATGTTTCCAACAAGTACATTTAATGCACACTCACAGATACGTCTAACTATTTTATTATCTAATCTTTGTATAAGAGCATTCCTTTGATTAGTATTAAGATGATAGATAGCCTCAAGAATCACAGCTTCTTTTCGCCGAAACGGTGAGTGGTTATGCGGAGCCATTAGAGAGAAACAACCGGTGTTAGGTTGGAAGATTGATCGCTCTTACTCTTTTTTTTAGGTACATACACGTACTGGTGTTCGTCACTTGGAAAAATACAACTTCGAAATCGGCAATTTTCGACTGTATCTTGTTTCAAATCCAGTAAGAGATAACCGTAAGCTTTTGAAGTTGCATCCCAATAAGCCTCTTGTAAAAACTTTGGATTATCTGGATATATTTGTCGTGAAAGATGTAAAATTTGCGATCTATCGCGTAAATTTCTAAAAATTACTATATACTGGGCGTTCAACGATATATCACGTTGACCTTTACCTTGATGAAATATATTCTGGCTGATGTAGAATACCGAAAGCGAGTGATGGTGAGAACCTTTTGAGAAAATGTCAATAATTGCTCCTCCAGACGATGTTTCACGCATTAAATCATCAATTATTATTAGTTTAGGTCTTGGATCGTTAGCGTAATCTGAACTTTGTGGTAACCCTTCACGAAATTCAATGTTTCTACCTTTAAAAGTCTTGTAACTCGATTGCCACTCTGCGTAGTAAACAATAATACGTTTGATTTCGGTGTCACACAACTGATCAATGTATTTTATGAATTTTTTTACAAATTCTGTTTTGCCGCAACCTGTTGGACCACACAAAATCGAAGTGAACGGATGTTTCCACTGCATAGACATTGCAAATACTAACGATCTCTTCACCGATTACAGTGAATACAAGTCTTTTTGTAACATTATCAGAATAAGAATGGAGGGGGAAGTTTTCTCCTAAATAGACTACTCGTTCAGAGTAGTGATGACGTAAGACTGATCCAACATTACTAAGTTAAGAAAAGAAAACACGTATAATTGTAGTGATCTTCTGACGGCAAACACAGCATTTTTTCATTCTTGGTCCACATTTCATGCAAGTAAGAATATGACCACATGGCAGAAATACCATTTCGAGTTTTTCATGATAGCATATTTTACAAAGATGTTCATCACCGCTGGTTTTTTCTTTTTCATTTGTCACTACCTGGTTGTTTTCATTTGATTGATTGGGGAATTTTAATGATCCACAAACGTCTCGTCCACGGTCCATGGGCGTCAAACATTCATTAACAACAGCAATCGGTACGTTACCACAAGGTTTCTTACAAATAAATCGACAGCGTCCACCCCAACGTTGATGTTCCACCATGGGATTATCTCCTTCTTCCCAACGACAAATCTCCGTTGAACATTCAAAACAGCGTACTCTATCGATCTGCTTGGTAAAGTAAAAACCTGCTGCTGCTAGCTCCGCCGGTTGTACATGTTGAGATGGCCAGTTCTCAAAACTTCGCAGTCTTACTACTTCAAATCTATAATCCATGACTATGTTAACACATTAAGATCTAACGTTATATTGATACGAGCTGTATCGTGACATTCCTTTAATACTATTCTAGAACGAGCTATGTAGTGTGGATATCAAGGTTGAGAATTCACGATTGTTAGATCATATAACAAGAATGTGCAAATCATCAAATTTATTGTAAACAGTAGCAATGGGTATTACGATAATCATAACGAATATTTAATAAATATCAACACAGAAATATATTTTTTAATCTTTACTTATAGCTTTATTTCATTTCAACATTTTATTTTATTTCATTTCTACATTTTACTATAGAATACACAGTTTATTATACTCCAGAGAATTCTATCACACCGTTTCCTTTATACAATAAAAATAATTTCATTTTGTTAGTTTCTTCGCGCAAACTTTGAAGAAATTCGCTATTGTTCACCAATGCAGTAGATACTCGTGAAGGTAGGAATATTTGGAATTCACCGTCTAAATCGGCTGTGATTTTTTCGCCATAGTGTGTGGTGACGTTGTTTAACTTTGTTATCATGTATCGATGGTCAACGACAAGCTCTGTTACTTTCTTTGATGGAAGGAAGGTTCCACTAGCAATCCTGTTAAGAGTTTTCAGATCCATCTATAAAGATATATTTTGCTAAATTAATAATTTATACATTACTGTAATAATAATAAATTAATAATAGATATACATACTTTTTAATTAAGAAAATTTGCGGTGTCTGCTGCAGCTCTACAAGTCTTTACAAGACGGTATTTGGAACAAGACGGTGTTGCTTGAATATGTGCTCCTACTTATATACAGAGCCCCCACCATCGTCATCTTAATGCTTTATTAGTGCTGAGGTTGTTAAAAAGATTGCTAGTGGAAGGGTCTAAACCCGCTATGGATAAGAACATTGCTTATACTTTTCTTGATTCATCATTGGACGGTTTAATATAAACGTGGGGGTTAACTCTTGGCCAATCAAACGAACTACTGTTGCTTTCTTTACTCATCATTGGGCTGTTTTATGTAGAGGTGGAGAGTGGTTCTACTGGTTGGCCAATCCAATGAATCGTTGTTTGTTGATATTTTTTTTATTCGTCATTAAGTGGAATTATGTACCCGTACGGGTAACTCTTGTCCAATCCGATGAATCGCCGTTTACTATATACTGGTTTACACGTTTTCGACTCCTGCTGAGTAATGACATCATGGAATGCAGTTCGACGAATAGCAGTATTTGATAACACAATTTCACTCTGTTGTGAAATGATCAATTGTCGAATCGAATCAAAATTTATTTCTTGGCTATTAGCAAAATTTAAACGTATACCCTTAATTTTGCATACAAAATCTGTAGAACCATCTGGTTTTTGACATTTGTACGCGTAAAATTTAGGACCTCCTGATATAAATGTAGATATGAAACTACCTATACCTTTATCAGCTAATTCATCGGTGAGATCACCCAATCCTGTACCTATCGGTAAATCGTAATCTTGATCATTTCTGGTGATGTAGAAAACTGAATCTGTATCATAATAAAGTGCACGAGGTCCTAATAGATGTAAATATTTAAAAAGTTTAAGCCGTGCCTGTGCTGTAGTAAAAGCTGCTACCACAACATTCGTTGTTGGTGACCCCGTCGTGAGAGTTTCTACTGTGTAAAACCAATTGACGTAAAGAGTGTCGTCATTAACAGGCAAAATACCATTAACAGTTATTTCTGCACTTGTTAATAATTCTATCAATCTTTCAGGTGTTTTTACTACCTCTGTCTTCGTCATATTTTCACGCTGTCCAAATTTACCCCATAATGAATTTAAACACAGTTTGGCAACGGAGCGTAAACCAGCATTGTAGCTTATATTATTATTTTCCAGAGTAATACCTTCGGTGTCTCTCATTTGTGTTATATAGTGTTGTTTCTCTTCTTCTGTACGACAGTTAGGAGGAAATCCTGATGCTTTTGCTTTTCGTTCATAGAATGCATCTATATATTTGCTGAATAAACCTCCTTCGCGAGTAGTACGATCGTATTGCGTCATTTCATATTGCCAGATCTCATATACTTCTTGAACAATATAACCCATTTTCACAGCTTCTTTGACCTCTTCGGAAACCCATGTACCGTGTAAAATACGGTCGATTATTTCATCATGTGTACAGTTATGCTGTATCATTTCTTCGCAACATGTTCGACAAAGCGGAAACATCAATTTATTG
Source organism: Philotrypesis tridentata (assembly GCA_018906965.1). Taxonomy (NCBI): domain Eukaryota; kingdom Metazoa; phylum Arthropoda; class Insecta; order Hymenoptera; family Pteromalidae; genus Philotrypesis; species Philotrypesis tridentata. Next base: position 4,964 of record JACCIB010000212.1, read on the forward strand.
TGCATTTTTACAGGCAGAACAGGATGATACATATTTCGTGGTGGTAGAATTGCACAAGAAATTAAACCGTTTACTTGAGATATGTCATTGTTTGCGTCTATTATTTGACTACATTCTTCTTGACCTACATATATCTTCGGATGCCCAATAGGGTATTTGGAATACTTGCATATGTATGGGTATAATGAACACACATCCACATATTTAATTTTTTCTCCTTCTTGACAGTCTATCAATTTTATAGTATTACCTGTTCTACCGCCAAAAAAGGCATCTCTCGGGTCCAAAGGTTTTCGTTCCACATTTTGCTCATTTTCTTTCACAAATTGTTTTAAATGATCATTTTCATCAACCTCCTTGTTAAAAGCACATTCCCATTTTTCAATCAGTCTGTATCCACTGGTTCTTATTTTGTTTGATATGACTAGTGTTCTCTCGTATCTGTCATCCATTGTTTCATCGTTTGATAATACCAAGTCTCTGTTTATTCTGTAGCAACGCGGACAACCATGCCAAAAACAACCATGAAATTGTAACACTGTACCTTTATTTTGGTTGTCATCTTGTGTTTCACAAAAACCGTCTACGAGGATACCTTCAACTAATCTTCTCTCTCGACCGTGCCCAGCGTGTTCTATATAACAATTCAAAACACGTTGCTCCATCCAATACAACCATGCTATAGCCTTGCAAGATTGATTATTCGTTCTTCTATAACCGCGAGGTGGTATTATACCAATTTGATTCATGTTTAAAAAGTTTTTGCGAAAAACACGCATACATGTTGATGCGATGGTTGTACACTCCGAAAATGGATCAACATTAAACTCCATAAAATTTTTTCGAAAAGCTACACAAGCAAGTCTTAAAATTGCAACATCTTGTTTACAATATTTTACAATTTCACTTTGAAAGTTAAAAATATAGTTGTTTGAAGTTTGTTCATTATACCACTCGAAGAATTTGCTTCTTTGATGTACGTCCATTGTACCAGGTGTATACATTTCTACTGGAGGCATTTGCCCAACATAGTTCTGATTTTCAGGCGTGTTGAATAGATGTGGGAAGAATCCTTTTTCAAACTCTGATAAACCATAGGCCTTTGGTAAACTGTTTAATGCCATATGAAAGTAATTTAGACTATCAATGAATTTAACATGTAAAATTTCTATTAGGATGATTTTTGAACCATTCATTATGACAGAAGGTGATGAGCGATTATTTTCATACCGTTCGACAAGATATTTAAAAATAAATTGTGCATCAAAACCTTGAGAATTATGGGCTATACATATAACTTTTACAAACTGTTTTCTTGGTTGCAAAACAAAATCCAACAAATTTTTTACAGGATTTTCTGTAAAAATATGTTCACGCACACCACAGAATAGACATGCAGTTGAAATATCGTCATTTTCTATACAACGGGTGCACACTTGTTGCACAACACATAAATTTGGTACATGAAGTTTCTTTTCTACATCTCCCGGTATTGATGATGATTGTTGTGTTTCAAAATCATAGAATAGATATAGCAAATCATCTGATTTTCGCTTATTCTTTAATGGGAGCACATGGCATAAATGATTAATAGGTAAACGTTTTTTACACGTTTTACAAAAAGATTCACCGCATATGTGTCTTTTTTCGTTGCGGTTTTCTGTGCGTACCGTTTTATAACAATATTGACAAAATTTGATTTTTTCGCATGTACTAGAGGTTCGATTAAATGAACCTATTAATAAATGGTGGTTATAGCATTCATCCCCAAAAAATGTTCTAAGACAATGGTCACATTGTTTTAAGTTTTCAGATATTGCACACATTGGTACTCTCATACATTTATAGCACTTATTTGAACATCTATGGTCTTCCATACGAATGTAACTCATGTTACAAGGTATACAATAACCACGGCTTCCTGTTGCACCTATTAAATTTAAAATCGGCTGATAGTGATGTGAATCTTCATAATACATAATGTTTAGAGTGTAATCAATTCTACCATGGGCTTCTAAAACAAATCTTGTACCATCGTAACATGGTGGACTTCCACGTCCAAAAGTTCTAAAAAAGTATACAACAATAGCAGCACCTTTTTCGGCAAAAAATATTTGAAATCGATGAATTTCTTCAAGCCCGCAACCTTCCGGAGGTATTTGAATATCTGCTAAAGCTCTTAATTGTTCAGCTGCATTTTTTTGAGCTCTTGCATTTGTTCGTCGGATGGATACATAACGATTATGTAACTGACCCGTACGTATTTGTCCTCTTAGAGCATAAGCATAAGCTACAGCCAAACTACGTGGTAAACACAAATTATCATCGTTTCGGATTTGGGCTATTGAGTTTTTGTTTACAGCTTCCTCAGTTAATTTTACACGACCGGCTCCTGATACATTTTTTACAATTGCACAATTTATAGATAAATCATCTTTTATGTCAAAGTTGTTCATGCTTTGCACTGCATTATACAATAATTGCCAAAGATCATCTGCATTGAAATCTTGAGCTAGCCGAAAGGAAAGCCATAGAGGACCGTGATTAAAGCTTGTGGAATTAATGGTCACACCAACATAGTCAGTAGGGTCACTTTGATCACACAGTTGTCGATGTAGATCACGAATACACCCTTCTAACCAATAATAAACATCAACTTCTGGGGGTGGTGCGGCTATTACTCCTCTAATGTCACGACCTCTATAGCCAAAGCGTCGATAATGTCGATAAGATTCTCCTTGGATAATAAATTGTGGTTGTGGTCCTTCACCATTCTGCAAAGTTATATCTGTAATATTTATACACCTTTAAGATGTAAAAATACTAAATAAAAATTAATATGTATTTACCATTTGTCACTGCTTCATCATCTTCTTCTTCGTCCTCTTCTTCTTCTTCTTCTTCCTCTTCTTCTTCCTCTTCTTCCTCCCATTCTTCTATTAACGGGTCAATCCCTGAAGGAGTGGGTGGTTTACTACAGTTACTGTCACTGCAGGTATCGCAGCTACTGCTGCTACTACTACTGCAACTACTACTGGTGCTACTACTGCTACTACTATTGTTGTCGTTATTGTTGGTTATAGCTACATGCTCCGATGATGTTGATGGTTGAGGTTCAATATCTTCTTGGTATTTGCAAAGTTTGATAAATATGTCTCCTTCTTCATCATCTAGCATTTCATTAACAACTAAAACATTGAGAAAAAAGAATTGTTTGAGCATAATTTTTTATATTGAGTCGGTGTAGTTTTAGTTGATATAGTCGGTGAAATTTTTCAAAAAAAAATTTTCGAAAAAAATTTTTCGGAAAAAAATTTTCGAAAAAAAATTTTCGGAAAAAAATTTTCGAAAAAAAATTTTCGAAAAAAATTTTTCGAAAAAAATTTTCGAAAAAAATTTTCGAAAAAAATTTTCGAAAAAATTTGAAAAAATTTTTCGAAAAAAATTTTCGAAAAAAATTTGGAAAAATTTCGAAAAAAAATTTTCGGAAAAAAATTTTCGAAAAAAATTTTCGAAAAAAAATTTTCGAAAAAAAATTTTCGGAAAAAAATTTTCGAAAAAAAATTTTGGAAAAAAATTTTTCGGAAAAAAAATTTTTCGAAAAAAAATTTTGGAAAAAAAATTTTGGAAAAAAATTTTTCGAAAAAAAATTTTCGAAAAAAAATTTTTCGGAAAAAAAATTTTTCGAAAAAAATTTTCAAAACAGGGTTATAGGGTTATAGGGTTATAGGGTTATAGGGTTATAGGAACTCGTCATATACATGAGTCAAAAAGTGAACGAAATAAACGGAACTCGTCATATACATGAGCCAAAAAAGTGAACGAAATAAATGGATTTCCTCATATACAGACGCGTTAAAAAAATGAACGAAATAAATGGATTTCCTCATATACAGACGCGTTAAAAAAAATGAACGAAATAAATGGATTTCCTCATATACTGTATAGACGAAATCTATTTATTTCATTTACTTTATTGACTCCAAAAGTTTAATAATTTATATATAGGTTAGTAAACCAATAATAAAAAATACTTACAATGCTGATCTATGATACGTCTAGCCAATGGTTGTGATTGAATGTTGCGCTCTCTCATCACATTTACCACTAAAGAGAGTACATCCCTGTTGCGGAAAGCACCGGCATCGAACATGTAATTCAGTGTGACAATGTCACACTGACGTAAAAAAAATCGAAGTTTATGTATTAAATCTTCGACCGATAATTTTTCGAGCGCTTGGTTATTTAACGCCACGCACACACTACGCATATAGGGGTTGCGTGTATACGCTATGTGTAAAATTAAACGTAATATTTTAATTAAATGAGCGGCCGTTGCACGGAACATTTTTTTTGTTTAACGAATATACTACAGCTCGCAAAGAAAGACAGAAAAGGAATACTGACAGAAAGTGGCCTGCATTCAATCTTAAGCGCCATAAACGTTTACGCTGCTATATTCATTTTTTATTCAATCAGCGACAAAAGGCTTATAACATGGCTCTACATATGTAGTGAAATGTTATGCTCTTCATTGGCGGTCGTAGAAAAAGTGCAAGCGCAGCATCACCCACGTGCAACGCGTCTTGATTACGGTGTTCGCGACTTTCGTCGCGCAGAAAAAAACGCTACAGCTTCAGTAGCACGCGCATTGTCCACCAGATAAATTCATTTGTGTTCAACATGCGAGCGATGAGAACATCAGCTGTGTGTGTAAGTATTTTCATTTATTATATTATTTATTTAATAAATTTTAACTTGAAATTTTTTGTTACAGTTCGAGCTGTGGCAACACACGAGGGCGTGTAAAAGAGCCAGGCGTGCGGGGGAGCCGGAGCCGGATGAGCCCCGGCCAGGCCACCGTACATGGCAGAGGATAAACGTGAGTGTACATATATATTATTATAATTTTATATCATCATTTAATTGTTTTTATGTTTTTTAGTTTAGCCCGTGGCAGACGGTCCGCGCTCTGCGCCAAGCGAGTCGTTGGGCAAACGACAGGGTCCAGGAGGAGCAGTTTTATCTGGACGAGCTTTTCTTTCACGAAGTTGTCCACCATGTATCGGCATCCGGTTATCAAGTACTAACATTGGAGATGACCGCGGAGTGCGTGAAAATTTATGTGGGCACTGTGCCTATCGCGCATATGTGCCACAAATAGTTTTAGTGTGTTTAAATGTGTCGCAAAAGAGTGTATTTTCAACATATTAAAAGTGTTTTTTTAAATCAAATAAAGTGTTGTTCTTTTAGATATCCGTCTAATTAAATTATAGAGAGAGAGAGAGAGAGAGAAAGAGTCGCGCGCCAAACTGCAAGCGCTGCAGTTTGCACATGCAGCGACCGCGGCGTCTAGGCGTGGCGCTATAATAAGGAGCCAGAGAGAGAGAGAGAGAGCCCACGCCAGTCATGCGCGAGCCACGCGCGATGAGCGCATCAGCTGCGCGAGGTAAGAGAGAGAGACGCATCAGCTGTTCGAGGTAAGAGAGAGAGAGAGAGAGACGACGCATCGGCTGTGCGAGGTAAGTGAGAGAGAGAGAGGCTCGCGAGAGGGGAAGAAGAATAATTTGATGGTGCCACTTTCTGTCGAATACACCCCCTCCTCACGGTTTCCCCCTCTTTTGGGGATCCGAGGGGAGGAGGTGGGAGGTTGACAGAAAGTGGCACCATATACTACTACAGTGATAGGAGTTTTTGCGCTCCTGACCGATTACATCTGGGGCAAAAGAAGGAGCGTTTTCTTCTCTCAGTGATTCGAGAAATCCAAGCAGACCTGTTTAAGCGTTGGTGCCACGAGAAGTGCGAGCGAAACGATACAGCTTCTTGCACGGGTGTAAGTTGCATTCTCTATGTACCTCGTCGATTTGGCAAGTTCGCGGTTGATCGAGTATTCTCCACCACGAGATACTCGATCCTTCTTTGTCAAGATACTAGCGTAAATCTCTCCGCTGTCGCGTGTACCGACCGTAGAATGCGGACATTATCTTGTTAATTTTCAACTATTCAATATACGAGTCTGACTCACTGCTACTATTTACCGAGTATTCATTCTCGTTGTCCTAAAGTCCGCAACCTTCTCGTCCAAACTATTTCTTGAACTTTTAGCAAGGAAAAGTGTAGTATCGAGCTAACACTACACATTTGTTTTCGTGGCCAATTGGTCATGTTGCAGTACACAGTTGCCGAGGACGAGCTACGTCGGAGTAGCCTTCTACAGTTAGAAAGCCCGGCAACACGACAACACTCCGTGGTCGTTGTACAAAGTCAATTGGCCCCCTTACAATATATATGGGTATTCCCATATAGCACCCAATACTCTGGGAATATTGCTGGAATGTTACTTTGGTAAGTAAAGTAGGATCAATTATATTGCAGGAAAGTTACATAACCAGCTGGCCACGGTCAGGCAATATTGCTGCGAAGTGGAATGTCCGTTTTAATATTACATTGATTCGATCGATATTCCGGACCCATCCGTGGAAAGTAATATTACAGTAATATTGTAGGAAGGTTATTCTACGTTCCCAGAACATAAATATATTATAATTTTTTTTTTCGATTCTTTCGAAAAAATTTTTTCCCTATTGAAATAATACAGCAATGTTATGGTAACATTGCATAATGTTATCACAACGTTACTGGAATACAATATCTTACAAAGGGATCAAAGAAAAATGTTTAAAAAAATGTTATCCGGTCGGGATTTGAACCCAACTCCTTTCGCTCAGTAGACTTACTCGTTATCCACTGAGCTATTGTTTTGTTCTTGTCATTGAAGTTAATGTGTAGGTTAAAATGAAAGATAAATGAAGGCCTTTAAAATATAACCTAGGTTCAAAATTATTTGAAAAGAACAAAACAATAGCTCAGTGGATAACGAGTAAGTCTACTGAGCGAAAGGAGTTGGGTTTAAATCCCGACCGGAGAAAATATTTTTAAACATTGTTCTTTGATCCCTTTGTAAGATATTGTATTCCAGTAACGTTGTGATAACATTATGCAATGTTACCATGACATTGCTGTATTATTTCAATAGGGAAAACATTTTTTCGATAAAATCGAAAAAAAAATTTATAACATATTAATGTTCTGGGAATGTTGAATAAGCTTCCTACAATATTACTGTAATATTACTTTCCACGGATGGGTCTGGAATACCGATCGAATCAATGTAATAATGAAACAGACATTCCACCTCGCAGCAATGTTGCCTGACCATGGCCAGCTGGTTACGTAACCTTCCCGCAACATAATTGATCCTACTTTACTTACCAAAGTAACATTCCAGCAATATTCCTAGAGTATTGGGTGCTATATGGGTTGTTGATTGATGTGAACGTAAATTTTTTATGTTAAAAAAATTATAGAATTCATTTAATTTTTAAAAAGACATTGCCAAACAAGGCTTAAAAAACATAAGTTTTATTTCATTGTATATTCGCAGTTAGTTGGATTCCCTAAGGGAGACTCAATGCTCCACATACAGGGCTTTCCGAAGCGCCAGCGCTTCTCTGCGTGCTTCCGCTAGCTAGGAGACGTATTGCTTCATCTAGCTCCAGCATTGGTGGAGGAATGAACGTTCTTCCCGGAATCACGCGCTCTTTTATACATGTGAGAGGAGCTGCTCCGATGCTGAAGCAGTGAGTTACCCCCTCCACGTGTTTGGACTCAGGCTCCGCCGCGGCTGTCGATGCGACTCTCGCGCGCACGCTATGTATTTCTCTTAAGTTTACAAAGATGATTTTGGTGTTAAAATCAACGTATTGCAATCTGATTTTTTGCATTTTACGTAAATTTTGAGTCAGAGAATCATAAGAGCATCTATTTTATCGAAACACTTTTAATCTAAGATAACAGCGTGCCAACTTTTAACGTTAATAAAAAGTATAAATAATTTAATAAATAGTGAAATAATGTTATACATATGGCTTTATTTTATTGAAAAACGTTTAAAATGAAATTATATAACAGGGGATAGGGTCCGTGTACGTTGCACAATATCATTGTAAAACGACAGATTGAAGAATTTATTGCAAAGACTTGAATTGATAACGGAGACGAGTAGGCTTAGAAACATTAATAGGTTAGTTAGGCGTTTGCGGGGTATTTACACTGAGCATGATTTTATGGTGACTGTAGAACCAAGCGATATCGCGATGTCTAGAAAGGATGTAACATTGCAGACTGGTTTTGAGACAAGAAAATTTATTCCAATGAAAGTCAACAACCTTGGAGGTTACCGATACATGTAGATTCGGAAACTTCGAATACGGATGATGTTGGAGAAGGTTTAGATGAATTGTTTGAAATATTAGGTATATGTAATTTAGAATCGACCAGGTTTTCGAATGAGGATGAATCTAGAAATCAGTATTTAAAACCGATGCTTGTAGTAGCCGATGTTTATAGAATGGCTGATCCAGGTGTGGAGTCACCACAGCGAAAAGTTAGAAATATGGGCGTCAACGGAGAACAAGAACTGGCAAGTAGAAATGTGGTCAAGCCAAAGGATAAAGAAGAAACTCAAGATGATTGGGAGAAAATTGTTGAGAAACTTCAGCTACTGTTAGCAGTACAGCGCGAATTGACTAGTAGAAGTCAGGGTTCCAAAAATTTGAATTACGCAATTCATAATTCATAATTCCTCAAAGGAATTGTGAATTATTTGTCGCATAATTCATAATTCCTCAAAGGAATTGTGAATTATTTGTCGCATAATTCACAATTTCTCAAACGAATTGTGAATTATTTGTCGCATAATTCATAATTCCTCAAAGGAATTGTGAATTATTTGTCGCATAATTCATAATTCCTCAAACGAATTGTGAATTATTTGTCGTATAATTCATAATTCCTCAAAGGAATTGTAAATTATTTGTGGCATAATTCCTCAAAGGAATTGTGAATTATAAGTCGCACAATTCATAATTCCTCAAAGGAGTTGGGAGTTATGAATTATTTGATGATTTTTTTGATTTGTATAATATTTTCTCCTATATGAGGCAATCTACGCAGAGTCGGACACTTCCCTTCTTAAAAATGTATTTTGAGTGTGCCCTCAAAATTGCCCAGTTTCCATTTTTGAGAAGGGAAGTGTCCGACTCTGCGTAGATTGCCTCATATAGGAGAATATATTATACAAATCAAAAAAATGATCAAATAATTCATAACTCCCAACTCCTTTGAGGAATTATGAATTGTGCGAACAATTCCTTTCAGGAATTATGCGACAAATAATTCACAATTCCTTTGAGGAATTATGAATTATGCCGCAAATAATTCACAATTCCTTTGAGGAATTATGAATTATGCGACAAATAATTCACAATTCCTTTGAGGAATTATGAATTATGCAACAAATAATTCACAATTCCTTTGAGGAATCATGAATTATGCCACAAATAATTCACAATTCCATTGAGGAATTATGAATTATGCCACAAATAATTCACAATTCCTTTGAGGAATTATGAATTATACGACAAATAATTCATAATTCCTCAAAGGAATTGTGAATTATACATGGAATTAAATCCGTGAAGGAATCAATTCTTTGAAACCCTGGTAGAAGTGAAGCCAAATGGAATGCATGTGCGGCTACGATGGAGAAGCCAATGATAGAGCTTACTGGCCATTATTGTAAGGTGATGGAAGCGGTGCATCAGAATCAAGTGCAGTTTCGAGGTACATTTGTAGTACATCGAGAACCGGATGCTCATAGTACAAAGTTTAATTGGAATATATCTAAGTTTATATATAGTCAAGCTCCGAAGAAGACTGTTGAATAAATTGCTATTGAAAGTAAACCACTCAGATTTGTCTCGAAAGGAAGGAGACTCAGTTGCTTCGGCGAGTAAGGCAACTAATGAATATTCGTTGATTGCGAGACCAACATATCGACATGTAAAGAAAATTGCTCGTGAGTAGAGGATACGGTCTAATAGTGATCAAGATGGTTGTATAGACTAGTTTATAAAAAAAATGAATGGGTGCAGGGCGTCATCGCATTTAGATGATATTGATTCGCTCAATGCATTACTTCAAGTTATGATGGATGGAGCATTAACTTGGTGTCGAGAGATTCGTCCGACTTGGAATAGTTCAAAAGATTTTTGTAGTGTGTCTAGGAGAAGCTACGGTATGGATCAAGATATGCAGATGAAATTATTATCTGAGGCACAAGCATGCATGCAAGGAGCGAAGGAACCAGTTAGAGATCACATCATGGCAATGCTAGCGATCATTAATAGGCTAGGATCCACCGGAGGTAGAAATGCAGTTGAAAATGATATACTATAATATGCTAGTGGACATTAGAATGCTGGTGCCTAAGGAAAAAGTGACGAATATTGGTAAACTTATCACTTTGGCGAGGAACGCTGAAAAGTTATTGAATGATTGCAATAACTTCAAAACTCCTCCATCGCCAACTAGATATTTATTGCCGAAATTTCCGAATACGGATACATCCAAAAAGGAGAAGGTGAGAAGCAAACCAGCTGTTGCAGTAATTGCAGAACCTGACAGTGGAGATGAAACTGTAAGGGTTGCAGTGAAGGGTGTATTTGTAGGTCACCAAGGAAAGAAGTCTAAGTCTAAATAAGCGAATTCGCAAGCAAATACTGTAGCTGCAGTATCTGATGATTCTTCGGACAAAATTAGTGCCATGCCTGACGAAAAGAAGGACACTCTATGAAAGCCAAGAAGTGAACACAATAAGGATCAGGGTACTTGGGGTCCTTGTAAACCATTTGTAAGGTATTATGTTTGTAGATGGCCTAGGCACACTACAAAGACTTTCCGGGAGTGTTCAAAGAAAAAGAACACCGAGAAAAAGGTGTCTGATAAGACTTCAGAAGCTTCAGGAAACGAGAAATGAAGTCAGTAGCTCAGGCCCCTATTGCTCCTGTTATGTTGGCGGCCTTACAAGCCAAATGTCAGGTTACTAAGGAAACAGTTATGCCTATAACAATTCATGACTCGTCCAGTATCGACTGCAATCGTTGGTGAATATCCGTAATTATTAGCGAGTTTCATTTATGAGCACTTTGTGACTCGAGGGCAGGGCGCATTGCATTAGGTGCGATGGGATTATAAATAGCTTCCGCCATAGGGAAGGCTATTCCCCACGGCGGAAGCTATTTGTAATCTAATCGTTTTGTTATTGTTCCGTATGACGGACCAGGTGCAAAACTCGGTAACGGGCGGGTTGTACCGATTTATGGCAATGTTGTCTTGCCGTCCGCAGTGTTGGATCAAGTTAAATGCTTAAATGTCATGATTGTGAGTGCTTCTATGTCTGATTATATTCTAGGAACAGACTTTAGAGGGCATTTAACGCAATAATGAATGTTCCTTTTTATTTCTCAGTGCAGGGGAAGAACCATATAACACTCGGGCTTTCGCAGAGAGACTGAGACCCCGTAAAGCAAAAACTGTATACTATATCGTATAATAATCTTACACATACAGTATTCGTTGTTTCTCACTCACAGTATTGTAAATACTCTTTCTCTCTTTCAAACCGTCAATACATTATTGCCTCATGACATAGGCTTGTTAGCAACTGTACAGTATACATATACGGACTGTACCAACACTTATAATAGAATACATAATTTAAGAAAAAAATTATAACATTTTTGTTTACTATTGGGCTAGTAACTTTGCAATAAAACGTTATTTTGAAAATTTTATTCCTGCCGCCATGTCAGAAATTAATTCCTTCAATTTAAGATATTAGGTAAAAATTAGTAAAAATAACCCAATATCCCAAATTGAAGGGGTGCGAAATAATTTCCTCTCTTCACTTCTTCTCATCTTTTTATCGCTTCCCCCTTCTCACTTAAAACGTCCCCGCCTCCGAGCAACGGTGAGAAAAGAGAGGCGAGAGATAAAAAAGAAAATTCAATCATAAATTATTTAAATTTTTTACATGGTCCGAGATACCGGGCGAATAAATCAACTTTTATCGCGAATAGATTAAAATTGAATTATTTCTAATAGTTACTTCTACATATAATGACGTAATGCATTGTATATATTTAGCAACGAAAATAAAGATAATCGTGACGCAATGCACGTTGCTTCTCTACTCATAAAACGTCGCAATGCATTTTTTAGTAAATGAAGACTTTAGCTTTGGACGGCTACTTGATCCTCACGTGAAGATTGTTCTTTAGCACGACGCAATGCCTGGTAAATAACAATCAAGCTGAAAAAACTAAATTTATTTTTGATTTTAAATCCTTTTCCACTCGAGATCACACACTGGGTCTCGAGGTATTCAGGAAGGAAAAATTTATGAACGCTTAACATAGACACAATGCTGTGAGTTTGCGTCTCACTAGAATTTGTTTATTCTAGGTATTATTATTCTTTAAAAATCGCCTTTTCCCTTTTAGACAACGCATTGAGTCCAAGGGTACTCCAGCGCATAAGAAAAAATATGCGAGCGCTTGTAGTCTAACTTAGTGCAGAACTTTTGCATCTCGCCATGCGAAGGGACTTAGGGTAAAACTTAAATGTTTTCATTTACTTTGTTTTTTATTGAAAACATAAAATCATAGCCTCATACATAGCACAAGATTTTTCCCTGTTATTTCGCGTTTAGTCGGATTCCCTTCCGGAGACTCAATGCTGCGCATTCAGGGCTTTCCGGAGCACCAGCGCTTCCCTGTATGCTTCCGCTAGCTAGGAGACTTATTGCTCCATCTAGCTCCATCTTCAGTGGAAGAATGAATGCTTTTCCCGGAATCACGCGCTCTTTTATACAGGTGAGCGGAACTGCTCCGATGCTAAAGCAGCGAGTTACCCCCTCCACTCGTCCGAGAGCCAGTATCGCTATAGATATACTGTTATACGTGGAAACTTAATTTACATGTTTTGTCGCTATAAATAATTAATTTTCGCAAAAATAAAAACATACGAATATTTATCGATGCTTAATTAATAATAGATAACGGTTTGTTGCTAATGACAAGCTCCGGGAAACAAAATAACAAGCACACAAATACGCTGGTCGCGAGACTTTAATACTTTTGTTGCTAATTTTACAGTGTTAATTAATGATTTATCCTAAAAACTATACATGAGTCGAAAGCTGATGAACTATCGATCATGTACGTTACAATTTATATTGCAAAAGTGCCTCAGAAAATAATAATAAGCATGTGCAATGTCTATTTCGTATATTTTTGAGAAGTTTATCGAAAAAGTGAAATATCGCATCTCCACTCCGGAGGCAAGCTTAGTCGTGGCTGTTGACTCAATTCTCGCGAGCACGCTGTGTTTTTTCTGAATCTTACAACGATGTTTCTGGAATTAAAATTAACGTACCGCAACCGGGTTTTTTGCATTTTACATAAACATTGAATCAGAGAATCTCATACAGGCATTTATTTTGTCGAAATAATACTTTTAATTTAAAATATCTATGTTACAGGTTGGTGCTTTTACCCATATATTTAATACGGATGCGCAGCATGCCAACTTGTAACGTTACTAAAAAGTATAAATAATTTAATAAATAGTGAAATAATGTTATACACATAACTATATGGATGTTAATTCCATGTATATGGCTTTATTTTATTGAAAAACGTTTAAAATGAAATTATATAGTAGGGGATAGGGTCCGTGTACGTTACACACTTCCTTTCACTCCCTTATTAAATAATTTTACGGCGATAAGCAGTAATCAGAAACTTTAGAATTTTGATATATATATAAACTAAATTTTAACAAAAACGCAAGAAGGGACCATAAAATTGATCACTCACGATTGGGACGAAAAACACTACAAAAGTTGTTTCATCGTTATAGTTACTAATATGTGTAGAATATTTCAACCAATTTTAACGATTACTGGGAAACAACATTTGTCAAATTGTATGATAATACAGAGGTACTTTATGTAATATACTTACACCCAGTATGCTGAGCTCCATGTGCATATCCGAATAAATTTGATGTTGTTAATAAAGCATGAGCCGGATATGATTGGTACGGAAACTGATTTTGATGCGTTTGATGTCGTTGTGGTGGTCCAGTGTACTAAAAATAAATCATCATCATCATTATCATCATCATCATCATCATCATCATCATCATCATCATCATCATCATCATCATCATCATCATCATCATCATCATCATCATCATCATGGTTATCACCAACATCAATACAATTAAATTCATCATCATCCTCATCATCAAAAATCGCAACAGCCACCCAACAACTATAAACTGATGTTTGTAAACATACATTACAAATTTATAATATTCATGTTGCGGTCGAAATGAAGTTAAAGAGGCATTTATGTGCGTTTATGAAATTTTATGTATTAATGAAGAATTTTGAAAATACATCAATAGAGAAAGGTAACGGGATATGTGAAAGGGGGTGGCCGAGATTCTCGCTGAAAATTTACGAAATTCGTATAATTTTATACTTAATTTTTTTTTCTTAGTGAGTGTTCTCAAACATGCGAACGCGCAGCTTGTTCGACGAGCGAACAAAATACAGAACCGACGTAAGCTACAAGAAACTGAATATTTTTTACGAATAAAATGATAACAAACAGCAAATAGTTATAACAACTATAGTATATTTATAATATCGCTATAATATAGCTATAATGCTACTATAATATAGCTATAATATAGCTATAATATAGCTATTGTAACGTTCTACGACGTTATTTATTTTCAAAGCTATTAATCGTAAATTAAAATAGTAGCTTTTCAAAATTCAAAACATAAAGACAATTAAGATGCAAATTTCAAAAGATTAAATTTTCAATCTACGCTGTGATTTTGTAACACAACTCAACAGTGTTGCTCATTCGGCAATCGTTATACGTTCAAAATGATTATTAAGCATTACAGTTTGCAAATTTATCATATTCAAGCTTTAAAAGAATCGAATTGGCCTCATTTTAATTAGTCTCGATTTTAAGTGCGAACTCCGTACCACGCGTTCCGTTAACTGGCGGAGATTTTTACACTGTACTACAAAGTACTTATCTTGTGAATTTAAGAAATAAATACATTTTCTATTAAACGCAAAACTTGTAAATCATTTCAAAAGCCTATTCAAACTGCAATTCAGCAAAAAGAAAAAGACGAGGATAGCAGAAGCAGAAAAACAAAGACAGCAGAAGAAGAAAAGCAAAGGAACGGGGTAACGTGTCAATTTGTCTAGCCATTGGACCCTCTAAATTATTGCAAAATACACAAAAAATACAGTCCTACCTATGAGGTGAAAGTGTAGATAGGACTTAACACTATAATATCGCTGTCACATTGCTGTAATATTGCTGTCATATAGCTATAATATCACTATTATATAAGCTGCTATATAGCTATGATAACTATAGTTATCTGCTATTGCTAATGCCCACTTCAGCCTTAACAGTTTATTATTTCACACAACGCAGACTTACTTTGATTCTGAGCATCGAAAAGGTCTCTGATTAAAGTTATAAATAATTTATTGAAAACATTTGATTAAAAATCACAAATGTTATAAATTGTGTTTATATTGTACTTAATTTATTTTAAGTATAGCTCACTTCATAGAAATATTTATCTAAACTAGAGCTAGTCTTCACAGAATGCCTTCAGATGTCTAAGTAAGTAATGGCGAGAGAAATAATCAATATTATGAGTGTTGGCTTTCGAAGACTGCTTAAACCTGGTGTATGGCATGTATAAACATTGCTTTCTGTAATTTACACCAGTCCTAAATACTGTTTATAATACATTATTAAAAATATAATCTACAATTTATGATGATTTGCTGATTTCAGTTTGTCAGGGTTTCTTAAAATATTTAAAGCTTTTTAGCTGAACATATTTAAAGGACTAAAAAATATAGTTTTTTTAGCAAAATTATTGGATTAAAAATTAATTTTTTAAAAAAAATTATCGGAATTTTTCTATATTCGATTGGGCTATTTAACTCCACGCTATCACAAGCTAACATTTACCATCAAATATTCGCAAACATGAAATCGAATTTTAAAAGATGCCGATAACACAGGTTGGCAAGAATAAAACGTAAGAACCAGACTTCTTCTACTATTTCAAACGATTTGAGTCCGCTGACACCAAATTACTTATTACTTTTTGAGTTATGCTGAAGTCAGAATGAAGACAGCTGCAAGCTTAGTAGCAGATAGCTTTCTCATAGAAAACTCGATTCTATATAGTATTATTAATTTTAAACAACTTTTCATTAAATGTGTATAGACAAGTGTGTAACACTAAGTCTATCTTTGAGTCTATCCCTCATAGTTTGTGAATATTTTTATAAATTTAAAAAGGAAGATCCGACCTACTTTGGCCAAGAGAACTTCTCATCAGCGAAATATGGAGGGTTCCAAAACTATCGAAATAATTACAAGATTTATCAACATAAATAGCAACCCAGTGCATACCTGATTTTATATGATTAGCCGTATTGACAATAAAAGCTGTTGGTTTCGTCCAAATTTTGTATGTATAGTATGTTAGCGATTTTTGTCAGATTCCTTAGTATCTGAAAGCTGTCCATTGGAATGTACATTTATATAGATATTCTTATGAAAGATGTACGTAGATAACCACGATTTCAGTTTATAAACGTTACTCAAAGTACATCGATAGGTTTTATAGTCTGATTTAAGAACGACATGCAAAGAGTAAATATCTGACTATAATTTATCGTATAAGGGAGAGTCTGGGTCATGTTTAAGATTACAAATTTATTCTGGAATAATTTTATGCAAAATGATCAATTTATTGCTACCTCTATGATTTTTTCAATACCTTTTGAAAGATACCCTAAAATTGTTTCACACCTTTCCAACAGCCATCAAAGTAATTAAACCTATGATAATATTTAGTTAACCAAGAGTTCTGTCTTCGTATATTTTCGGTGAGGTGTTGAAATGATATTGATGATACTGTAAGGACTCACGATTGATTTATTAATTATTCGATTTCGTCAAGTATATCATAAGATTTGTATGAGTGTGAGTGAGTACGCTAACGGTAGCTATTTTGCAATATACTAGCCTCGTGCGCTGGTTGAGCAACGGAGTAACCGGGATTCGGGCGTTTTAAGATCGACTCAGCATTCTCATGTGTCGTCGCGTATACACCTTTTGTAATCCTTCTTTTAGTGGCGAATGTTGACTGGTTCCGGGCATCCCCACATTTTTATTATTTAGTAACTGCCTTCATCGGGGGTCGAGTCTTTATAAACTTTCGACTCGATCAGCGCAGCGCCTTTTACAACCAGATTGGTGTCCGTCGAACCCTGTCGCATACAGTAAAGCAAGCTGTTTCTGTCACTACGACTTGCTGCAGAAGTTAGCCGACTACTTGGAGTTATTACGGAAGAATATACACAAGATCGTAAGAGGGTGCCAAGGTACTACCTGTACGCTATCGGAGGGCCAAGAAATCCACTGAACTCTGCAGGCAAGCTGGCATATTTGCTCCGGTTGAAGCATTAAAACCGTAATACTCTGTGACGAAAGGACCGCCAAGTATATCTGGCGTGAGTGGGTAAAGCAACAGCTTAAATAAGTTCAAAACCTATCACGACTATTTCGTGTAATTGTAAGAACGTTATACTCACCCTAGGGAGAAAGACGCTTCGACCGACAGCGCGTGTTATAAACGTAAGTTAAAGTAGTTAAAAGAATTGCGACTTAGCAATTAATATTGCTGCATCGTGATTATTTATTACGGCAGCTGACTCGTTCGTAGCCAGATGACATTTCCTGTAGCGGAACCAGCGCTCGGTGGCGCTCGCAGGATTTGCCTCTGATCGACCGAGTGCGGAGCGCAGACGTGACGTGGGTAGCCAAACCTGCACGACCTGCCAGCGTTCGGGAGAGAGCGCGGCAGGAAGCAAGATAGCAGCACGCGCGGTCACATGCACGTAACTACGTGAGAGAGAGAGCGCGAGTATATATGAGTGAGTGAAAGAGGGGGATTGGAGAGGAGAGCGGCGCCGCGAGAGAGTCAACGAGAGAGAGAGAGAGAGAGAGAGAGAGAGAGAGAGAGAGGGAATGAGCGTGTGAGTGCGAAAGTGAGTGAGTGAGTGAGTGAGTGAGTGAGTGAGTGAGTGAGTGAGTGAGTGAGTGAGTGAGTGAGAGAGAGAGAGAGAGAGAGAGAGAGAGAGAGAGAGAGAGAGAGAGAGAGAGAGCATGACGCGGAAGAGTACTGTATAGTCGAACTGTACAGTACTAGTATAGTGGATTTCTTTCTTTAGGGTTATAGACATATGGTGGCTGTCAGATAGAAGTTACTAGCTGGCTAGGGTCTTCCTACAGTGATCCGAATATTAATATAGAGGTTTTCGAATATCGCGCGCTCGGTGGACTTATCTATAGGTGAAGCCACCGGATGGACCTAGATATTCATTAATTGATCTTCATCAACAAAGGGGGTGCAAAGGGGGTTAACTGATCAATAAAAGCATATAGAGTGCTACAACTAATTACTTTACCAATAGAAAAATCAGGACTGAAAAAGAACACGCTCGAGGGAATCACAGATGAGAATTTAATTAGTGGTGGAATATTCATAAACCAATAGTGGATTCTTCGCGGAAAAAGGACCAATTCTGTAATTTGGGGGTTGAGACGGCGTTTCCGTGAAGGAGGTCGGGTGGGAAAACGCGGCATCCTTCATCGTGCGGAGCGTCGGCCTCGGCCATTCTGTTCCTGGTCGTGTTCGGTAACAGTTCGAGCAGTTTTTCCGAGTCCGAGTTCGCCAGTATTTTGGAGGTCGAGCTGTATTTTTCCCGGTTGGTAGAAATCGTCGAGTGTTCCGGTCTTGGATTTCGGTGGGAAATTATTTGGATGATTCTGTTCTTTTCCTTCTTGTGGTTAAAGGATTGCGGTGAGACATAATAATAAATATATTTATGATTATTATATGATTGTCACTTGGGGAATGGAGGAGATCTTGGAAGTGTTGGCGGTTATTTTCTTCCTTTCCAAGCACGACAATGTTGAATTCGCGGTTTTCAGGTGGAGCCGATATTCGCGTGTTTTTTCCCTTTGATATTGTAGAGTCTACGTAGAGGAAATGTTCGCGACCCTTCCTGTCTAGGTATTCTGTGATCCGACTCAAGATAGTGAATTGGCCGCTGGCCCATGATATTATTTAAATTCAAAGCAATTGTTTACCAAATTGTCTGACGTAAAGGAAAGGGGGTTTCAGAATATATATTTGGGGATTTATGTTGCCAAATTAATGATTGTTATTTTCATTTATATTACCCGATTGCTACCATTTTTCCCGAAAACTTTACTTTTCAGCAATCTCTCCTTGAGGTGAGGAGTCAGCCGCGTACAAATAAATTATATTGTACACTAATTGGGATTCCCGTGCGGGCGGGGTAAATTCCACGTTACAGAATGTCATTTCTAATCTTAAGATAAGTCCTCGTAGTGTTAATAATAAATAATTGTTATTTGAGTCCTGGTGGCGATCGTGCAGTGTTCGGATCCCATTAGGTGAGGAGAGGTGGCACACCGCTCCGCGCTCTCTTTCATATAGCTGACATGTGTGCAATCGTGATTGGCTGGCGAGGCAGAGCGGCACAGCCCAGTGGGAGGGCGGAGAGCCCGTGTTGCTTGGCAACGCTCCGGCCATACTGTATTGGTATCCAATGCAATGATGGAAGGAGCATTTGAACTTGTTGCGTAAATTATGCTGAAGTGCCAGGAGAAGTTTGGACAGCAGATCTTGGACTCCGTGCCCTGTATCTTGATGGAAGTGCATCAGGCATAGGTCTCGATGTGATTACTTTTGCTCGTTCTGGTTGTTGTTGTAGTGATGGTGATGAGGAAACTTCATTTTTTATCAAATCATCCTGAAAATCTATTTCTTGAGTCTGGACTAATCTTGATCACAAATTTTACGCTTGTGCACTGTATCTCTTAACCATAAATGATATTAATATTATAAAATTAATTATTTAATAATATTGAGCAATGCAGAATAAAAGTATAAATTTCAAAATAAATGTTATTGCTCGTGAATTCTGAACTGTAGGATAATTTTCTTTATTAGCAAATATTTAGTATGTACTTGATTTTTTATAAAGCAAGCCACTTGTTTTTTAATAAATATGTAATATAAATAAATAAAAAAGCGCAAATACGAGAGTGAGCAAACTTGCAAATTTCTGATATTGCATAGTTTTACTCATTTTATTGTTAACATTTTATTGTTAACGAATTTTTTTTTGCAAATTAGGTATTTTTGTTGTATTTCACGAACAAATTAGTATAAATATCTCGTATAAGAAGCATTAAAAGTGCGCAAAATAATGCTGCGCAATTGCATAGTACTAACAAATAAAAACGCAGAATTTGCGATTTCTCTAAAATAAGCTATTCACATGCCTTCAGTTTTTAGCCTGTATCTTTGTACCACATTTTTTTTAGACCAAGCCTCCTAGCTCAGAAACATGTCATTTTTGGTCACGACACCTCTGGTAAAAACGGGCACCGCTGTTCGAAAGATAAAAATACATAGATAACGCCTATATAAATTTCGAAAACGAAATATTTCCGGAAATTGACCAAACAACGGAAAAAAGGTACGAGTTTTCGGTTATTTCCTTATAAGTCGAAAAGTAAGGGAGTAACGTAAAATATAGAAGAGAGCCCATTTGTAGCTCTTAAAATTATGTACAAAATGACGTATCAAACGCCTCGATTGAATCAATAGAAGCGGAGATAGACGGTGCGGAAAAGCTTGTATATCTATATATATATCGATTTTAATTTATTATAAGATGAAATTTATCACAGTGCATGTTGAAGAAATACTCTAGAAGATCATGTCTGTCCGGACAGCAATAGATGCTTTGGTTCGGCTGAAACGACTGGTGAAAAAGGCAAAATTAGCGCGCACGGGCGCGCGGCTCGTCCGGTCGGGTGGCGCGGTGGTGGGGGGGGGGGGGGGAGCGCCACTGCGGCGGCGGACAGGATTTCGTGAACATTAATTGTAAATTTATTTTCTCGGCAACTAAAGCAGCTATTGCAATACTTTTTTTTCATTTAATGTATTTTTTCTTAGCTTTTTTGCTCTGTTAATTAAATTATCATTAAATTAACAGAAATGCCTAAAATTGTCATTTTTTGCATAAATTTTAATATTTTTTTACCAAGCGCATAATATACATAATTTTGAATCTAAAAATATTATTATCGTTACCTGCATAACATATATATGTATATATAAACCAACAATCGGCTATTTATGTTTTGAAAGTCGACTTTTGTGTAACTTTTGAAAGGTCTAGTTTTATATAAAAGTTATTATTTTGATTGTGCGTATCTTCGAAAGTATACACCCTTCCCTCTTAAAAGTGACACCCTTCCTCTAAAAAGTGACACCCTTCCCTCTTAAAAGTGGAAGATTTTGGGATAATAGATATGGGAAGATCTGAAAGTCAATTGTACTCCAGTGATAGTTTTAAATATAAGGAACTCAAAGATTTTGTTGGCTTCTTGCATGCATTTTCTGGTTGTGAGACAACATCGGCATTTTTCAATCAAGGAAAAATAAGTTTATAAAAACTTTACAATGTAAGTAGAGTTATTAATGTGAAAAAAATTGCTTTACTAAATTCCTCTACATTATTCCCTATACCTATATACGTAATTAGAAAAATAAATGAGTATATTACATTATATGAGTGAAAAGAGGTTGATGTGTAGAAGTTTTATAGCTGCTTTATTTCCCGAGAAAATAAATTTACAATTAAGGTTCACGAAATCCTCTCCGCCGCCGCGGTGGCGCTCCCCCCACCACTGCGCCACCCGACCGGACGAGCCGCGCGGTCGTGCGCGCTGATTTTGCCATTTTCACCAGTAGTTTCAGCCGAACCAAGGCATCTATTGCTGTTCGGACAGGCATGATCTTCTAGAGTATTTCTTCAACAAGCACTGTGATAAATTTCATCTAAAAATATTAAGTAGTTTCGGCGTAATCGGCGATTGAAAAAAAAATTCTTATCTCGGCTCCTATTTGTCCGATCTTAATGTTTTTTATACGAAAATTCATGGTTTTTTGCACACTTTAGGATGGATTTTACCGCGTTTCTCTAACTTTAAAATTGACCGAGATACAAACCCAGAAATCGACATTTATTGCTAAAAATTTTGTTAAATATTAATTCGAAGAAAAGTTCTTTTTAACGTTTGTTAAGTATGCTATAAGCTAGCGATTGCAGGTGGTCGCATCGATTTATTATTATATGCGACAAATAGAAATGTATTTGAAATAATAGAATAACTATTTTGCAATAAGCCGCCATTTTAACTTAGCGAGATCGGGCAAGCATTTTTGTATAATATGAGCTGTCAAGACCTTTTGAGTGAAAGTTCGATCAAAAATAATTATTTTTGCATAAGCTACGGCAACATGAAGAAAAAAACTTTTTTTTATTTAAACAATTTAGCGATGAAAAAAGTTAATTTCGCACTCGGGAATACATGTACCTTGTAGGAAATTCAATTGTGAACAATTTTTATACCCAACTTTTTCATGTAAAGTTAATAATAAAAAAACTACAAATGAAAAACCAAAAAAAAACGCATTTTTGAACTTTATTTTGCAATAATGACAATGTTCCGGGTCAGCTGCGAGGTAGAGAATTGAAGGTCATCATCAGTACACTAACACCTAGCAGATCCAACATTAAAATTGCGAGTGGCACGATCTTCCAAATATGTTCCGCCTTGATGCGCTGTGGCAGCCTTGAGCAGGCATCAGGCCTCGGCTGAGATTCGGGATCTACGGGGTCGCGTGAGCCGGGAAAATAAGTACGACAATTGGTTCTAGGATTCGTGAATTAATGGCACTACTTTATTTACGATTACTCAATACACGTCTTTTCCCACGCTCGGCAGCGGCTCGGCAGTTACAAACACTCGCGGAACAAAATTCATACACTCTTATTCTCTTCTTTTTCCTTTACTTCCTTCCTCTCGTTCAGCCGAAGTCTCGTGCCCTGTGAATGACCGGGAAAAAACTGCGGTTGCGCGGATGGTGAAGTGGTTGGAATTCTCGGCTAGATTCGCTGATTCGCTCTGTACTTTGGAAACTGCTCAATGCTGCTGTGAAGCGTGCTACAATGCTACTGCCGGTCGCGGTTCATCGCTCTATCTCGCGATCTCACACATACACACACACGTCGGCTACGGCGGTCACGTGATCGGTCGCGTGATTTTTCTAGTCGCGGCAATTACGAATTTCTTCTGTACAATTTCATCTTTCTCGTTCCCTCGCTTCGACGCATACATTTTCGTTTTATACATATTTGCCGCTGTGGACGACGTTTGCGCCTCCACGTCGACCCAATAGTTCTCTCCACGCTCATACAGTGGGGCTCGTAGGCCTCCACTCGGCAATTCGTAGTCTCTCTATCTCTCTCTCACACTCTCTCGGCTTCGCACGCACACACGCGCGCTCGCCCGCTCATGCATACACGGCTTTGCCGCTCGCCGCGCCGCTCGTTGCGCGCCACATGCTCGCTACGCTCACCTTCGCCTCGTGCTCCTCGGTAGTGTCATGGTGGCGGCTACGGCCCAGCGGTGCGCCTGCTGGCTTTGCGCGCCGCGCGCGGCCGCGTGTGGTAGTCGGCGGCGCTCCCACTCCTAGCGCGCTCTCTCGCAGCTCGGCGGCCGTGACGTCATAGCGGTGACTCGGCCG
Organism: Philotrypesis tridentata; assembly: GCA_018906965.1. Taxonomy (NCBI): domain Eukaryota; kingdom Metazoa; phylum Arthropoda; class Insecta; order Hymenoptera; family Pteromalidae; genus Philotrypesis; species Philotrypesis tridentata. The sequence goes on from JACCIB010000212.1 coordinate 28,697, forward strand.
GCTACTCTCCTCGCGCGTTCTCCCTCTTCGCCTCTCCTACGGCGCGGCTCGTGCCGGCGCCTGGTTGTGGCTCAGCTGTGTTCTCTCCTGTAATTAGAGCATATTCCTCTGCTCGGTTCCGGGTGTCGGCAGGAGAGTCACTCAGCTTCTACGACGGATTGTCCGTCGCAAGACTTACATAAGTTTGTACTTTCGTCCAACATACATAATATTTATCATGTAGTAGTTTAAGTTTATTATAACGCTCTAATATTAATCACTGAAAATCGATGTTTTGAACTGTGGTAGTCTTCGTTAGGAGCGACGATATATTCAACAACATAAATGCGCGTTCCTTCTCTACTCATAAAACGACGCAATGTGTTTCCGAGTACATGAAGATTTTAATTTTGGACGGCTACTTGATCCTCTCATACGGAAATTTGTCCTTTACCAGGACGCAATGCCCAGTAATTTACAATCGAGCTGTAAAAGTAAAGATTTATTTTTGGATTTTTAAAGTCCTATCCACTCACAATCATGCATTAGATCACGAGGTACTCGGGAAGGAAACAAAAAGTTTGAGCGCTTAACTTAAACACACTTTTAAGTGTTAGCTTCTCACTTATTTTTCTGTAAATATGGTATTCAATTAATTTTAAATAATACTGTAGAATAAAAAATTGATGCGTCTCTTCGAGCCAAGTTGTTTATTTTAAAAATTGCCAAACGTTTCGGGATATTTTTATCCCCTCTTCAGTGGCTGTATAAACGTTAAGTTACAAGGTTTTATTACAATAATAATATTAAAAATAAGTGAAATTGAAATTATAAATATTAACATAGTTACCTAATTCGCAAAACAACTTTCGTGTTTTCACATTATTAGGAACGGAAAGGAAATTCGCATATGGCGCTATAAATATAAATTTAAAAATTTAAAACAAAGTTTACAAAGAACTATTACAAAAATTTTTTTAATTATAACTTACGGCCTAGGACTCGAGAATTTTTTTAACAGAACGATTCACCGGTGCCAAGGTGGTAATGCGGCACCGGTCGAGGCAGGACATCAACTAATGTCTCGACAAAAATCGGGCAATATATATTGCGCAATACATACAATAGATGCTGTACTAATACTTAGAAATGTTATATAAATTACAATGCAAACCGCATCAGCGACGGATACCTCGAGCTTCATCCATATACCAAGAACAAATAACACATTGGAGGTGGTACGTTAATACTCAAGTAGCAGGGCGGGGGGCCCGCGCCGCATCATAAGAAACGCTCCTGCCATGACAACCACGGCAACCCGGTTTCCCCGACCTCCCACTGGGCTGTTCCGCTCCGGCTCGCCAGCCAATCACTATTGAACATGTGTTGGCTGAGTTGAAGAGAGCGCGAAGCGGTATGCCACCTCTCACTGCATGCTAAGATCCTGATACAGTCCGCTCGCCACCGAGCCTCCGCAATCACATTATTTACAATTAAATTTTATTCGGACTATTTTTTAGGTTTGATATGACATTTTTATAACTCGCTTTGAGGCGGCACGTATCCTCAGCCCTATTAAGTGTGCCATCGAAAAACTGAATATGTAGCATTTCTGAGAACCGTCTACGGAACATAGACGGTTCTCTATCTATTATTTTAATATTGTTAAAATCAAAATTGTGTCCTGTCTCCAATGCATGTACCGCGAGAGGGGAGTGAAGATCCCTTTTCTCTATATATCTTTTATGTTCGTATTGCCTAGCTTTTAACGGTCGATACGTTTCTCCGATGTACGTAGATTCGCAATCGGAGCAATCGATTTTATAAACAACATTTCTTGTGTCTCCCACAGCAGTAGGATCTTTGCCAAGTTTTATAAATTTATTAAACTTATCAGTAACACTATTAATCAAACTTATGTCATTTCTCTTCAACACCGACTTTAATTTATCGTTAAACCCTTCATAGTAGGGGAACACCGCGTATCCTTTTCTGGAGTTAGAATTATTGTTATTAATACTATGTGAGTGTGCATTGCTTTCAATTACCCCTTCTAACGAGGCCCTTGAAAGGCTCAGGTTGCGAGCAATCCGCTTTTTACTAAATTTCTCTATAAAATCTGGAGGATAGTCATTAGCTATGAGAATTTTTTTCGCTTTTTCGATATTTTCACAGTGAAACCGCGGATCGGACAACAATATCGCCCTATCAAATAAATTGTACATAATTGCTATCTTCTGGTTTTTTGGGTGGTGAGAGAAATAATTTATGTACTTTGATGACGCTGTATTTTTTTGAAACCAATTCGTAAAAATATGACCACTTGAATCATGAATAATAGAGATATCGAGAAAATTTATACTATTATTGACTTCAATTTCGTGAGTAAACTGAAGGGAGTTATTATAGCTATTAAATATAGATAACACAAATTCAATCTTTTCTCTATCCAAAACCAGAAAACAGTCATCCACGTATCTGTAAAAAAGTCGAACGCTAGATTTTGCAATACCCAGACAATGATCCTCGAGATCCTCCAGAACCATATTCGCAAAAACAGGGCTCGAGCAGAATCCCATCGGAGCGCCTGAGATTTGTTTATAAAATTTGCCATCGAAAACAAGATACGTACAGTCGAGAAGAATTTTTATACCATCCATAAATTCACTCTTCGACATACAAATTCATACAGGAGAGCCATTTCCATCTCTTTTCGATCGACAGTATAATCGCATCTTTTGGCAAACTCGAAAACAAAGAAACAACGTCGAAGGACACAAAACATTGTTGATCAGAAATATTCATATTGGTGAGGTTACTTTTTAATTGTGTACTATTTTTTATATGAGAAGCTGGTAAAGGAAAATGTTTAGTTAATAAGACGGATATGCATTTATGAAGAAAATAAGTGGGGCAATTAATTGCTGAAACTATAATTCTTACGGGATTGTTTGGTTTATGAATTTTTATTAGGCCATAAGCTTTCGGCAGCGATGTGTGCTCGATGCCCTTGGAAGAAAGACCTCTAAAAGCCTCGTCGCACTCTAGAACGCCCCGTGCACTCCAAAGGTCAATGAGTTTTTTTATTCGCTTGTTTATCCCTGCGGCAGGGTTAACTTTAACCAGTCTATAAAATCTCTCGTCGCTGAGGGCCTCATTAACCTTCGAGATATACACGTTTCGATCAACCACTACCGTAGCATTGCCCTTATCTGCTCTAGTGAAAAATAAATCGGGATTGTTTTTTAAATACTGTTTTGTACGTTTAATATTGTATGACATAATTCGTTCATGATAAGGCACATGCGTCTTATTTTTAATCTGAGAATTTAATATAGAAATGACTCCATCTCGCAGTCCTCCATCTATGTTTCGATGGAACGCATATACATTCTCCAGCTTTTTAAAATCTCAATAGCTTGCTTAAATTGAAAATCTGTATTAAAATTGAATTTATCTCCCATGGACATCACCTTCTTTACAAATTCCGGAAGCTGCGAATCAGTAAGATTCACAAGCCATTTTTCTCTCAATTTTAAAATCTCCTCATGGTTAAAATTATAATCAAAACTACTAATATTTTCCTTCGAACTGCGAGGATTCGAAGTATTGCCATGCGGACGGACCGGGAGCTCATATCCATGAGAGCGTGAATACTATTGATTTCTATTTTTTATTCTACACTATTCCATCATCAAGCGATAGAGTCATTATTAAACAAATTTAAATAATACTATTTCCCATCAGGACATCTCATTGAGTCAAGAGGTACTCGAGTACATAGCATAAGCAAGAGCTTGGCCTCATGTAATGCAGGACGTTTGCTTCTCACTATATATGAGTATTGTTGATCAATGTGAACGAAAATTTTTTGTTTAAAAAATGTATAATTTATTTAATTTTAAAAAGACATTGCCAAACAAGACTTAAAAAACAAAAGTTTTATTTCGCTATATAGTCGTTATCATACAGATTACCTTGGGAAGATTAATACACCGCGTCTCGGGCATCCGCAAGCGCCAGCGTTCTTCGAGAACTTTAGCTTGCAGGGATAGATGAACAGATGCCAAATCAGCGCGCGCGGCCGCGTGACTACTCCGACCGGGCAGTGCGGTGGTGGGGGGACCGCCGCTGCAGCTTTCGTAAACTTTAGATGTAAATTAATTTCCTCGACAACCAAAGGTACAATGTTAATGCTTTTTTAAAATTTTATGTGTTTTTGTCTCAAGTTTTATGTTATGTTAATTTAATTTTCATAAGTGCTATACAAACATAAGAAAATTCCATGTTTTTTGTTATATGCAGTACTACATAAAATATTTACATTTTGTATTCGTGTACGTGTATAGTACTTTAAAAGCTCAGTACAGGAATAGTGTTTGTTTACGATTTCAGCATTAAACGAAATTAAAGAATTAATGTCCATAAAATATAATTGTATAAAACTTTCTGGAGCTGCATTGAATTTAATCATTTATATGAGATTATCCTTTGCAACGTAGCAATAATTATTGCTGCGTCATGAATATTGTTGCACACCAACTGATTCACTCTCGGCGAGTTGACAGCTCCTGTGCGGAGCGCAGGACGTGAAGTATCAAGTCACACCTGCGCGTCCTGCCGGCGTTCGGGAGAGAGCGCGGCAGGAAGCGATGTAGTAGCGCGCGCACGCGGTCACATGCATGGAATATGTGTGGAATGGAGCGAGAGAGAGTATAAGCGAGCGAGGGAGAGGACTGGCGAGGCGAGCGGCGAGAAAGAGCATCAAGTGTGTGAGAGCGAGAGAGAGGGAATGATCACTCGGCCGAGAGAATAAATAAGAGAGAGAGAGGGAACGTGCGCTTGATCCAGTGCGTGAGTGCGAGAGAGAGAGAGAGAGAGAGAGAGAGAGAGAGAGAGAGGAGTACTATACAGGCGAACTGTACAGTACTAATATAGCGGTTTCTTTCTTATAGGTATAGCGGTATGGCGACTACCAACTGGTGAATACTAGTTGGTATTCAAGGTTCGTGTACAGCCATTCGAATATTTAAATAGCATATTTTGAATGTCGCGCGCTCTTTTGGTTATCTATAGGGGGAGCCACCGGATGGAGATCAATATTGATTAATTGATCTTAATCGATGAAGGGGGCGCGAATTACACAATCAATGAAGGACATACAGGGCGATAATTGTTTTCTCAGCCAATGGGAAAATTAGAAATAGAAAAGAGGGCGCTGGGAAAACTCATCGATATGCAATGACTTAGTAGTGGTATTTAAATAGGCCAACAGTGGATTTTGGGGGTTTTCAGGACCAATGGAAATTCGCCAGCCAGGACGACGCTTCCGCGAAGAAGGAAGCCGGGTGGGAAAATCGCGGCTCCTTCCTCGAGCGGAACCTCGGCCTCGGCTAGTCTATTCCTAGTACCTGGTGGGATCATCACGTTCAGTAATTTTTGCAGCATCTTTATCTCTCCTTGGCGCCATTTTGAGTTTCGCTCTCGCAGTTATTGTTGAATATTCTATAAATATTATACTCTTTGCTTGTTATTCTACGAATTAATACTGGTCGCGCCATCTCTTGTATATATATGATTTTGTACATCGAGACAAGCGCGACTCGCGCTCATTCTCTCTCTCGCTTGTAAGTCTCGGAAGGAGACAGTCGTGTCCGACGACACATCACACATTACAATAAAGTTACTTATTATTAATAAATAACCTCACTAATTTTCCACCACTCCAACATGGTAGCAGAGCATGGTTTGAAAATTTGTATGCCGTATTGTGACTTTTTTTTAAAAAGTGCAGTAAGACATATTAAAATGTGCTAGTGAGGTGTGAGCGCCACGTGGAAAATACAAAAGTGTTCCAGTGAAAAATAATTGAACTGAGAAGAGTTCAACAAGAAATATAAGTGAAAACAACAAATAAAAGTAGTCTAGAAGAGACCGATAAAAACATTTCTGTGAAAAATTGAAGAAAAAAGTGTGATGCGAAGAGATTACGGTCGGCACACATAAAACGTGTTTAAGTGATGTGATAGAGCACATGGAAAATTTTATGAATTTGCACAAATAATTAATGATCGAAGAAAATAAGGAAACACTAAGTGAAAAAATTAGAAAGACAATTTTGAAAAAAGTTATAAAAATAACCAAAGAAGTTTGTGTTTTGAGAAACGAAATTTACACAAAAATAAGTGAATACGAAATGGCTCAAGCAAAAGTTGAAGATATAATTATACCAATTTTTGACGGTATAAATTATACCAGTTCGTAAACAAGATTAATGATCTTGCTTGAATATAAAGAAAGTCAAGAGCAAATAAAAAGAGAAAGAATTGCTTCAGACACAGAAGCTGATTGGAAGAAAAAAGATCTCAAAGCACGTGCAATTATAACAAGTGCTATCTCAGATAAGCAGCTTGAATATGTAAGTGAATGCATAACAGCGTGTGAGATGATAAAAAGGTTTGACAAAATGTATATAACACAGTCAACAGCCTTATAAATGTTGCGAAGAAATAAAATAGAAGAAATCAAACTTAAAAGTTATAGTGAAATCGAAGAATTTTTCGTAGACTTCGAAAAAGCCATAAATGATTTTAAAAGTGCTGGCGGCAAGATAACAGAAGCAGAAAAGATAAACTATTTACTTCGAGCACTACCATCAATCTACAGTTATATTGGTGATTTTCTTGATGTGATACCCAAAGAACAACATACGGTCGATTATGTTAAATCGAAAATAAAAGAAAAAAATTTACATAACATAGACAATAACAAAAGTGATAGCAAAAGCAATGCACTTTCAACACGAAAATAAAGGGAAATTGCTATAATTGCGGAAAATATGGCCACGCGCAAAAAGACTGTTGGACAGGACAACAGCAAGGTCAAAGCCGCAGCACTCAACCAAGTCGAAATCAGCGAGGAAGAGGTAGTCACAGAGGCAGCAACAGAGGCTTCAGAGGCAGAGGACAACATTCATCGCACAGCACGAAACAGCGACACGAAGATTACGCGAGCGAGTCATGGTCAACGCAAGTATATACACCAGAGACAAATAAGGTAAATTTAGAAAGTGATTGTAATGGTAGCGAAAATCGAAAGAAAATCTTTTGGTTATTAGACAGCGGTTGTACCGATCACATTGTACGCGATGATAATTATTTTGAAAATTCTGCTATTTTGAAAAAACCGATAGATGTCGAATTACCTAACGGTAAAACGCTCAAAGCTACAAAAGTAGGAAATATACAAATTTATTTTGAAAATTATTATAGTAAAAAATATTTAAATCTAAAAAATGTTTATTTTGCAAAAGGCATAAAGCAGAACATATTAAGTTTTTCAAAAATAACTGCAAGTAATACGATAGTAGCTAGAAACGATAGCGCGAAAATTTATAACAATAATAGAGAATTAATTGTAGTTGCAAATAAAGTAAATAATTTATATTATATAAAAGGTTTTCTAGTGAATGAACAGAAAGAAAAATGTATAAATGCAGTAAAAATAACCGCGAAAGAAAAATGGCACAGAGCATTAGGTCATGTTAATTTTTAATACTTAAATAAATTAGTTAAAGAAAAATTAGTTGAGGGATTGCCAGATAAAATTGAAAACACTGATATGAAATGTGCAAATTGCATTCAAAGTAAAATGGCAAATGTACCATTTCAAAATAATCGAACAAAAACTTCTGAAATTTTAGAATTAATTCATACTGATTTAAATGGACCGCATCAAACGACTGGTTATGGCGGAGAAAAATATTTCTTAACTTTTGTCAATGATTACAGTAAATGCACGCGAATATTTTGTATTAAACATAAGTCTGAAACTGCAACTTGTTTTATAGAATTTGTAAATTTAGTTGAAAATAAGTTTAACAAAAGGGTTAAGAAAATACAGTGCGATAATGGCAAAGAATATTTGAATAAGGAGATTTACAATTTTATTAAGTATAAGGGAATAGAATTATTACCATGTCCACCGTACACGCATGAATTGAATGGTGTAGCGGAAAGATACAATAGATCAGCAATGGACATAGGCAGATGCTTACAAAGAGAAGCAAATATAAATAGGCGATATTGGCCTGAAATTATTAAAACGGTAGCTTACTTGAAAAACCGCACTATAGCCAATACTGTAGAAAATAAAACTCCTTACGAAATATTCTTTGGCACAAAGCCAAACGTTAATCATTTGAAAATTTATGGTAGTAAAGTTTTTGTCCGAATCCCAGAGGTCAAAAGACAAAGTAAATGGGATGACAAGGCAACAGTAGGAATATTAGTAGGTTATACAGAAAACGGTTACAGAGTTTTAGTAAATAACAAAGTTATTAACACAAAACATGTACAGGTTGTCGAAGAAGACACAAAAATAATTTGTCTTAACGAATCAGATGAAAAGCATGAAAGTTGTGAATCGGAAAATTCTGAAAGCAATTCAGAAGAATATGATAGTGTTGACAGCAACACAAACGAAAATTTATTTATCCCTACTTCTTCTCTCGAGAAAAGTAGAGATAATTTAATTGCAGAAATCAATGAAAATGATATAAATAGTGAAAATGAAAACGAAATTAATTAAGGTCAAAAAGAAAGAAAAGTCCTGTAAATAGATACGGTGATCATATAGCGCATTTTAATTATATTAATAACATTGATGCAAATGTACCTCATAATTTCGAGGAGGCGATAAATCCGAGCGAATCAAAACAGTGGAAAATAGCAATGAATTCAGAAATCGAAAGTTTAATGAAAAATAAAACTTGCAAATTAGTAGATAAGCCATTAAACAAAAAAATCATTGATGTCAAATGGGTATTTAAACGAAAAAAACGATAATACCTATAAAGCCAGATTGGTAGTTCGCGGCTTTCAACAACGAGAACATATAGAAAACGTTTACTCACCCGTAGGAAAAATGCAAACACTTAAAATATTATTATCATATTGTTGTAAAAATGATTTGTTTATTGATCAAATGGATGTAGAAACAGCTTTTCTGAACGGTGAAGTAATATCAGAGGTTTATGTAAATCAACCAGAAGGCTATGAAGTAGGAAACAACAAAGTCTGTAAATTGCAAAAAGCATTATATGGTTTACGAAAAAGCCCAAGAGCTTGGTATAATTGTTTTCATAAGTACATGGAAAAATTAAATTTCGTGAGAAGCAAACATGATTATTGTTTATATGTAAATAATGCAAGCAGAGATTCAATATATATACTAGTTTTCGTAGATGATTTATTAATCTGTTGTAAAAATAGAAATAAAATAAATGAAATAAAAGCAAAATTAATGGAAAATTTTGAAATGAAAGATTTAGGAAAAGTCAACCAATACATAGGAATAAACATTGATTATAATAAGAATGAAGGCAAAATGACACTAAGCCAAACCAAATACATTGAATCTTTGGCTGCAAAGTATAATCTAGAAAATGCAAAATTGTATAACACTCCTATGGAGACGAGTCTAAAATTAGAAAAAGCAACTGAACAAAATGAGTCAATAAAGTATAGAAACTTCAGATATCTCATATAGTGTAAACTACTTGAATAGATTCCAAAGTTGTTATAATGAAACTCATTTCAAATATGCTATGAGAGTATTAAAATATATAGAGAATACTAAAGATCTAAAATTAACATATTTTAATAATTTAAAATGTGATACACTAGATTGCATGGTAGACTCAGATTTTGCCGGAGACAATATAGATAGAAAATCCACAACTGGATATATTATAAGATATTATGGAAATCTGATTTATTGGAAAACAAATAAACAAAAAAATGTAACGAAATGTTCAACCTTTGCAGAATATACGGCTATGTCAGATGCAGTAACCGAAGTGATATTTGTAAGAAATCTGCTAAGTGAAATGTTTAAAGAAAAATTCAATGAAAGAATAAACATACACGAAGACAATTCGGGTACAATAGCGATTGCAAAGTTTGGAAATTATACAAAAAATTCAAAGCACATCGAAGTACAATATTACTACATTAATGAATATTATGAAAATGGAATAATCGATATTATAAAAATAAATTCAGAGTTAAATCTAGCTGATATATTAACAAAAAGTTTGAATAGAGAAAAGTTCACAAAACACAGAAAAGCATTAAATATATTTGAAAATTGCAAAAGCGATAAGACTGAATGTAAAAGCAAAGAATATAAATTTAAGGAGGCGTGTTGAATATTGTATAAATATTTCTTTGTTTGTTGTTCTACGAATTAATACTGGTCGCGCCATCTCTTGTATATATTGTATGTAAATATATATGATTTTGTACATCGAGACAAGCGCGACTCCGAAAACGCGAATACGCGAGTATGTAAACACACATATATAGATCTACACTATAGAGAAGAGCGCTCGCATATACTGTACTCGCGCTCATTCTCTCTCTCTCGCTTGTAAGTCTCGGAAGGAGACAGTCGTGTCCGACGACACATCACACATTACAATAAAATTACTTATTATTAATAAATAACCTCACTAATTTTCCACCACTCCAACAGTTATAGTTTCCGAGGAAGTTTGAGAATCGTCTCAGGCTGTACATCTTGTTGGATTTGAGAAAGAGGTTTGAGGATTATTGAGGATTTCGAGTTGTAGTGGTTTTTTTACTCTGGTAGCGGCTAAATTAGTGGTAAGAAATTATAATAAATTGTTATAATATTGTATTTCTAGTTTTTCCCGGAAGAGATAAAGAGAGAGCTTCCGACGGGCACGTGTTCGGGAGTTGGAGGATTTTTCCCTTTTCAGCCGCGGGTAGCAAATCATTTGCATTTTCAGAAGGAGAGCGGCCGCGTGCTTCCTTTGTGGATAGCGTCACCGTGGAGGACACTTTCGCGGCCCGTTCCTTTTAGCATTCGCATCTACCTTCTTGGATTTAGTTCCTACTACGGTAATGCTTTTTTTAATTTAATGTTTTTTTCTCACCTTTTATACAATTCTGAAATACATATACTGTGTTACATAATATACTTATGATAAAATACATATACCTGTGTACACCATTGAGTGAATGTATACATTTTTATGCAAAAATCAGTTCTGCATACAATGTTGTTATAAATTAAAGTGTAGGTCAAATTGCAACACACCTTGATTTGCGCTATTCTCTTTATCGCCTTGCATACTGAACAATTTAATTTGTATAATAGAACAGGGGATGTCAAATCTTAGTGACTTCATTCAACAATATCTAAGAATAAGGCTATAGGCTCTCGTATATAAGTAGCAGGACAATGAGAATCGCAAAACAGTGTAGTTTAAACTTTCAATGAGTAAAGTGTAAAAGAGCTGAGTAATATAAATTTTCTGTTTATTACAATAACGAAGTACAATTGTGATTAGTGAATTTAAAAACCAGAAATATTGGACGTATTTTCAAGTAAGTGTCATGTCAATCAGTATATTTATTTTATGAAATTATTATTATTATTTTGTTATATTTTAAAAGTAACATACAGTATATTATAAAATGTACATCAAATTTACTTTATGTATTTTTTTCAGACATTTGATTGTACAGATACGGATCAAAAAACAAATCTATGCATTATATGTAACATTGCGGCAGTTTCTGAGACAAATATGAAAATATCAAGCAGATTATTTGAAATATTAAGAAAAGCAAGTGCTGAAAGAAATTACAATGATTTAATGAAGAAAATAAGTAGAGAAAAGATATATTTTATTCATGAAAGTTGTTACAAATCGTACACTCATGCACATAATATTAAGGCCGCTTCTAAAACGTCAGATCCGGGTATGTTGGACGAATTTTCTTCTCGATCGGTAGAGGCATTTGCATTCGTCATGAACTACATTTTTTGCTGAAGTGATAAATCGGATGATTTTATAAAGAAAGAAAATAAAAAACCGGAAAAAAAGAGAAAAAAGTTCACATGATAACATATCAAAAAACATTTGAAAAAATACTTCAAGTTGCCAAATTTAGAAATGATAAGGAAGGAACTAACGTAATTGATTTGATTTGTTCTTTAGATTGTCGTAAGACTGTGATCTGATACCATCATAAATGTCTTATTGAATTTTATAGTCAATATGAATCTACTGCTCGAAAAGTTATTACTGAACCAGCAATACAAGATATCATTAACTATTTGAATAGTCACAAAGACGAATGCCAATTCTCTTTGAACAATATTTTAGATACATATGAAGAACAGTTGCCTAGAAAAAAATTTTTGATCACGAAAATGAAAGAGCATTTTGGAAACGATATTATTATAGGCGATAAAAGTAAAAATGATCACATTTTAACCTTTAAAAGTATTGGAGATAATATTATTTCTGATTTTTGGTATATCAATCGTTCTGATGATTTAAACAGCAAGTGAGAACGTACAGTTAATGCAGCTGCTAATATTATTTTGGAAGGTATTCGCGGGAAACAGTACGAGTTTGATAGTTAAGCTATTCCACACAAATTTATGGATCAAGCAGAACAAAATATACCAGAAACTCTAAAAATAGTACTAAATAAGATTATTTTACAAAGTAAAAAAAACAGAAATTTTCGGTAAAATGTACGACTATAGTGCACGACATTGTTGCGGCAACTAGACCGCGAACATTTCAAATCAATTCATCAAATTTCATCATCTTTACAAATCGGTCTTGCCGCCTTCTTACATAGCTAAACAGGTTCTAAAGATATTATACGGTTGTTATTATCCATGGGCTTTTGTGTAACGTATGAAGAATGCATGCAATTTCAAGTTTCGAGTCTTATGCATAATGATAAGCCCGACTTGATTCGATGTTACTGCCCATTTGTTTATAATAATGCAGATGACAGTCTTAATGCTAAGGACAGACTTCAAACATTTAATGCAATGGGAAGCATAATGTGTGTTACACTTGTATCTTTAATTTCATCGGAAGTTGAAATTCCTAGAATTAAGCAGCAAATTTCCTCCGAAACAATCAGTCAAACGAATTGTATACAATTAAAGCATTTTGACAAAAGTGCATGGACTGGACTTTCACCTGTTAATATTGAAGACTTATTCCAATACAACAGTACCACTTACGATCCTAAAATATCTTCTCTTGAGTTTTTATGGGCTTATGCAAAAAATGAAAAACCGGAAACGTTAGGTTGGAATAGTTTTCTGGAGAATATAAATACGGTACGATAAGTCACAATTCTCAAATAACATTTTTACCTTTTGTAAATGCTTATCCTAGTAATTACGATACAATTTATACAGTTCTTCATTCAGCTGCTGAACAACGTATATCTTTAAATCAAAAAATAGCTTTCGTAACATTTGATCAACCACTATATTGGAAAGCGAGAGACATAGTTGCTTCATTATCTGAAGGTTCGAATTTGAAAAATATTTTTGTTAGACTTGGAGGATTTCGCTTACTAATGTCCTTTTTAGGAGCAGTAGGCTTTATAATGGATAATAGTGGATAGAACGCTCATTTTTGGGAAGCATTTGCACCAAAAACAGTAAAACGTATGCTTGTAGGTCACGAATATGCTCGCTCCGTTAGAGCCCATTGTTTAGCGCATTTTGCCATTGAAAATGTTCCCTTTTTTCATGCTAGCGGACATTATTTATACGCAAAGTCAGCTCAGATGTATGTTCAAGATATGCTGAAACTTAGAAGTACTATGCCTCCTATAGGAGGAATAATTCCGTATACGGAGTATGAACAATTTGTCAATGATGGTTATTTTACAATAAGAAATTCTAATAAATTCGGTTGTGGAGTATAAAGCGATATGACAATTGAACAGACTCTAATGAACGCAATGCACAGCACCGGAGGTTTGACACGTGGTAGAGGTGTTACAGAATCAGTTTTAATAAAGTGGATTCTTTGTATACCTAATTTATTAGATGTTAACATAAATATGCTCGATTTTTGTAAATTAGCATTAAACAGTAATAGGAAGCAACATTTTGATGCAGCTGATGCGCGAAATGCAAGAGACAATACTGATGCACTTAAGTTTTACGATTGGTTGGTTGCTCACGATCCTTTTCTGCAAAATAATAATATAATATGTATAAGTTCAGGCCTTGTTGAAGCTGATACTGTTAATTGTTATAAAGCCTTCGAAGTCAGATGCAAGTCTGTAAAAACCATGATCGGGAAGAACATGGAAAATGTTTCATTTTGACGAAAAAATTGGGTAAAAACTTTGCCTGATTCAAATGTACAGAAAAGATGAGAAAATTATATTAAAATAGATTCAAGACTTTTGTTTCAACGAACCTTGTGGGTGACGGATTTCTTTTATACAGAGTGGTGTGGGATGCAAATTCAACATACAATGATATTTGTCAAAAATACATTCAATACGTAACAGTTCTTACTATCGATAAAGCCCATCAATGTTGCATTGTTTTTGATTGTTATCCTGATGAGAATGATGCTGATAGTACAAAAGCTCAGAACGATTAAGATGATTACAAAAATGTACTGCACCAGAAATAGAATGAGAAGGTAATATGAAGTGAAGGCCATACACCAATCAAAGCTTTTATCTAATGAAGAAATTAAGAAAAGAATCATCAACTTATTATGTGAACATTTGAAGAAAACTGGCATTTTTCTAAACAAGTGCCTGAAGATGCCGATGCCTTAATTATTCACACTGCTATAAATTATTCGTCTAGTTTTGAATCTGTTGTCATGGTATGGCAAGATTTATTAGTAATTTTATCACAGTTAGCGAGAAATAAAAAAAATATTTATTTTATAAAACCCAAAATGGGAAAAACAATAGTTAAAGTTTATACTAGTAATAGTTTTAATTATTAAAAATTAAAGGATTTTGTTGGTTTTTTGCATGGATTTTCTGGTTGCGACACAATATCCTCATTCTTTAATTCAGGAAAAGCTAAAATTGTCAATATATTGCAAAACAAATTAAAATTATTAAATGAAATACGGTGTTTTAACGAGGGGAACGTCGATCAAGAAGAAATTGTTAATTCTTGCATAAAGCTGATTAATTACTTCATGGACAAAAAAATATTGATGAGCTTCTAGATTTATGGAGGTTTAACTTGTTTAAAAGATTATCTATGTGTAACGTGGAATTTTCTCGCCCGCACGAGGATTCCAGTTAGTGTACAAAATATTTTTTAAGTTGCGCGGCTGACTCCTCCTTCTCGGTTTGTGGAATTCTGTAATGGTGAAAAGCGGGACAGTGGTGTCAATTCGGGTTAAACAAATATAAAACGCTGATAGCTGGGATTAAATAAACACAAATATATGCTCGTATTATATTACACGATTAATGATGCACCAATTAATATTGAGTTTAAATAAAACATGGGCACGCGGCCATATTACTAAATCCAGAACTCCAGTGGTAGCTGAAAACGGGATCGCGAAACTTTCCTCCACGATTGATTCTATTTATTAGGCAAACAAATAAAAGGAAATGGTTCTCCGCTGTAAAACGCGAAAGTTTCCTCTACGTCCAATATAAAAAATCCGCCATTTAACTTCAATGTTTCTCCGCCATAAATCAATGATCATCAAAAATATTTAGAATAAAATATTACCAATTTCCTCTATGAATATGATTGACTCAATTCCTCTACTACTCTTTCCTCCACAACCGTGAACTCCATTCGAAAAGAATAACCAAGAAGAGACGATAAAATCTTTCCAAAAACTCCTCCAAGAAAACTCAAACACCGGACCAAAATGGCGTCCCAAAGCGAAAAACAATCAAGTGCTGAAGAAAACAACTATTTGCGGCAAGCACCAGTGACGGAATGGCCAAGGCCGACGCTCCGCTTGAGGAAGGATGTCGCGTTTTCCCACCCGGCCTCCTTCACGGAAACGCAGACCCGGCGTCCAAAATTACACAATTGGTCTTTTTCCTTAGAATAATCCCCTATTGGTTTATCAGAACTACCACTAATCTATTTCCTTATCTATGAATTTTTCCCAGCGCCCTCTTTCCCAAATCCTAATTATTCATTGGCTTAGAACTCGATTATCATCCTCTATGTATTTCCTCAATATACAAATTCGCGCCCCCTTTATGGATATCGATAAACTGTAGGGCGCGCGGTATTCAAAAATCCTCTATCATCAATGATGTAATCATAGGACAACATCTATCGAATCACCAACGTTCCCTAGCCCATACATTCCCCTATACGTCTCTATGACGTCCGCGAGTCAACATAAAGTCAAATCTACTGTGATGCTTCACTCATGCGTTCACAAACTCTCTGAGCGCTCCAAACGCCATCAACTTCGCGCCACTATATCCCTCTCTCTCTTACTCAAGCGCACGCTCTCTCTCTCTCTCTCTCTCTCTCACACACACACACGCTCTACTCCCACTCTCGCTATACCTTCTCTCTCTCGCGCGCGCCGACTCTCTCTCTCTCACTCTCTATTGCGCGCGCCAACTCCTTCTCTTTCTCACACTCACATACTCTCATGCATGTGACCGCATGCGCTCGCCACTACCTCGCTTCCTGCCGTGTCCCCTCCCGGGCGCCGGCGCGCTGCGCAGGTGTGATTCGAGACATCACATCCTGCGCTCCGCACGCGGTCGGTCAGAGGCAACTTCTGCGAGCGCCACCGAGCGCTGGCTCCGCTCCAGGAGCTGTCAACTCGCCGAGAGTGAGTCAGCTGGCCGTGCAATAATGTTCACGACGTAGCAATAATTATTCGCATATGCATATGCAAAAAAGGTTTACTTTATCTATGCTTCCTGCAACAAAGAAAGCAAGTGCTTGTCATTGTTTAGGAGTATACTTTCAGTTACGACAATGGGAAATGGATAGTTCACTGAATGCAGTAGATTGGGGCTGGAAAAAAACAAAAACTTGGCTTACTACCTAAAACTACAGATGCATTAACAATACCAGAAAATTTATTAAAAATAGTGTCTTGTACTTGTACTACAGGATGCAATACTAAAAGGTGTAACTGTAAAAAAATGAGTATTTTATGTACGATTTGATGACATCTTAAGAGATCTACTGATTATAGGTGAAATTGAAAATTTAGAAAATGAATAAAACTACCAGCGCTAGAAAGTGACGTTAACTTATCATTTTCTTTTATACCTGCATTAATATTTTTATTTCAAGATTGATTAAACTATGTAATATTTGGAAATTAAAAAAATTTGCATGCATTTAATTCTTTTTAAAAAATTTTTCCTCATACTGCGCCGAAAGTACCAGTTTCTCTCCGATACGTTATATTCAATTCTTCATTTTGTGCCATGAAAAAATGCGTGCGCGCGCGCGTGTCTATGTGTGTGTGTGTGTGTGTGTGCTGCGCGCGCACATACACGTAGGATATTACAAACAAATAATATTCGCTGTTGAAACAGATAAAAAATTATTTTATACATATATACATATTAGGGTGACACGGTAGGCCTCACACTTGAACCACGATCTTTCGACAACTCTCAATGAATAGTCCATCAAATGAGGAATCCGGCAGACTTTTCCTTTTTTCAATTAAACAATTATTTAACCGCCCACATCGACTTTAGTTCGACAATGAGAAATAACCTGGCTAAAGCATGCACTATTACTTTTATTAATATAACTTGCAAAATATGCATTTTTTTCGATTTTTCTTTTCTCTAACGAAATCAGAGCAAAAAAATACATCGGATAGAAAAAGTTTCATGCCAAAAAAATAAAAATTTTCACACCAAACAGGTGCATTTTTGGTGTGAAAATGCCAGTTTTTGAAGTCCATTTAACGTCCCTTGCGCTGCTTCTACAGATTCGAAATTTGGACATAGTATTCTGGAACTCATCAAAAAGTGGTGACGAAAAGAATTTTGCACATAACTTATTAATAACCATGGAAAAACTCAACTTAAAGTGACAAGCTTCGTTTGGAAAAAGTGGGTGAAAGCTGTAAACTTTTTTTGGCTTAAGCCCGGTTATGGTACTTAACTCCCTCGCTTGCACGAAAACACATGGTCGCCTGCTTTCGTCGTTCTAGCTTTCGAGACACGTGGCCGCCTACGGTCATCGTTCTTGGATATTCAATGCATATTTAGAATAATTATAAACTAATTATTGACATTGAAAAAATTTATAAATAATTTATAAATAATTTATAAATAATTTATAAAAAATTAATAGGTATTTTATAAATATTTTATAAATAAATTATAATAATTTATAAACAAATTATAACAATTTATAAGTAATTTGCAATAATTTATGACAATTTATAAATAATTTGCAATAATTTATAATAATTTATAAATAAATTTTTAGAAACGGTTAATGGGAAAAAAAATTTTTTAATCATTCTTTTTTTCATTTATTTACATTAAATATCTAAACAATATTAAAATAACAAGAGTAATATTATATCAGAAGTAGGGTATGTTTTCGATAGACACCACACAAAGCAATATAAAGTACTTTACAATAACAAACTATGGCCAAGCTCTGAGCTATATATGTTAAATAACAAAAAAGTTAAGAATTTTTAAAAAATTCCGTTTTTTCATGCTCTCTCCGCTTTTCAGCGCTAAAAGACGAAATTTGTATACTTCGAAAAATCGTAGCTGTTTTGTTTATTAAGTTTTAAAGCTGAAACTTTGATCAACTGATTGAACAAACGAGTACTTCATGTGTGCAAAAAGTGAAAACCGTATCATTATTAGTTTTTGCACTATCGCTATTCGAATTTTGGTTCTCAATTTACGCCGACGCAAGTATACTAAAAAAAAAGAGAAAAAGCGATTCCACTTAAATAAACAATCCTGAAAGGCTCGTTTTTTGCACACATTAAGTACTTGGTAGTAAGAATATATTGCCAAAGTTTCAGCTTTAAATATTAAATAGCAAAAAAGTTAAGAATTTTTGAAACATTACGTTTTTCCATGCTCTCTCCGCTTTTCAGCGCTGAGAGACGAAATTTGTATTTTTCGAAAAATCGTAGCTGTTTTGTTTATTAAGTTTTAAAGCTGAAACTTTGATCAACTGATTGAACAAACAAGTACTTCATGTGTGCAAAAAGTGAAAACCGTATCATTATTAGTTTTTGCACTATCGCTATTCGAATTTTGGTTCTCAATTTACGCCGACGCAAGTATACTAAAAAAAAAGAGAAAAAGCGATTCCACTTAAATAAACAATCCTGAAAGGCTCGTTTTCTGCACACATTAAGTACTTGGTAGTAAGAATATATTGCCAAAGTTTCAGCTTTAAATATTAAATAGCAAAAAAGTTAAGAATTTTTGAAACATTACGTTTTTCCATGCTCTCTCCGCTTTTCAGCGCTGAGAGACGAAATTTGTATTTTTCGAAAAATCGTAGCTGTTTTGTTTATTAAGTTTTAAAGCTGAAACTTTGATCAACTGATTGAAAAAACAAGTACTTCATGTGTGCAAAAAGTGAAAACCGTATCATTATTAGTTTTTGCACTATCGCTATTCGAATTTTGGTTCTCAATTTACGCCGACGCAAGTATACTAAAAAAAAAGAGAAAAAGCGATTCCACTTAAATAAACAATCCTGAAAGGCTCGTTTTCTGCACACATTAAGTACTTGGTAGTAAGAATATATTGCCAAAGTTTCAGCTTTAAATGTTAAATAACAAAAAAGTTAAGAATTTTTGAAACATTACGTTTTTCCATGCTCTCCCCGCTTTTAAGAGCTGAGAGACGAAATTCGCATTTTTTGAAAAATCGTAGCTTTCTTGTTTATTAACTTTTAAAGCTGAAACTTTGATCAAATAATTGAACAAACAAATACTTCATGTGTGCAAAAAGCGAAAACCGTATCATTATTAGTTTTTGCAGTATCGCTATTCGAATGTTTTTGTAAAGTATTATTTTTGGTATAAATTGAGCATCAACATTCGAATGGCGATAGTACGAAAACTAATAATGATACGGTTTTCGCTTTTTGTACACATGAAGTACTTGTTTGTTCAATCAGTTGATCAAAGTTTCAGCTTTAAAACTTAATAAACAAAACAGCTACGATTTTTCGAAAAATACAAATTTCGTCTCTCAGCGCTGAAAAGCGGAGAGAGCATGGAAAAACGTAATGTTTCAAAAATTCTTAACTTTTTTGCTATTTAACATTTAAAGCTGAAACTTTGGCAATAGTTTCTTACTAACAAGTACTTAATTTATGCAGAAAACGAGCCTTTCACTATTGTTTATTTAAGTCGAATCGCTTATTCTCTTTTTGCTTAGTACAGTTGTCGGCGTAGATTGAATATCAACATTTGAATAGCGAAAGAGGCAGAGAGAGTGAGAGAGAGAGAGAGAGAGAGAGAGAGAGAGAGAGAGAGAGAGAGAGAGAGAGAGAGGGCGAGAAAGATGGACAAGACGGGAGTATCCTGGAGTATCTCACCAGATCTCACTGCTTCCGAGTATAGCTCTCTATAAGGCATCAAAAGCATCGTACAGTACTATAGTATACACAGTTGGCACTGCAGGGAGTAAAGGGAAAGTCGAGGGTCCGAGTTTTCGGGCCCGAAAATGCTGACCCTCATTAGAAAATATACCTGCACTTTCAGGCACAGGGATAATCTGCTGTAATGACGCGTATTGTTCCACTCAACTGCCAAGTGCATGCTGCAGCACTAGGTCACGGAACTTTGAAGACGATGTGGGCGGTTAAATAATTGTTTAATTGAAAAAAGGAAAAGTCTGCCGGATTCCTCATTTGATGGACTATTCATTGAGAGTTGTCGAAAGGTCGTGGTTCAAGTGTGAGGCCTACCGTGTCACCCTAATACATATTTATAAACATAAATATAATCTCATGTAAATCGATCAAATTCTATGCAGCTCCAGAAAGTTTTATACAATTATATTTTATGGGAACTAATTCTTTAATTTCGTTTAATGCTGAAATCGTAAGCAAACACTATACTTTTACTGATCTTTTAATGTAATATACACACATATACATATATAAATATACTGTTTAGCAATACATATATCAGAAAACATGGAATTTTCGGGTGTTCGCATTGCACTTAAGAAAATTTAATTGACATGACGTGAAAGTTGAAAAAAAGCACATAAAATTAAAAAAAAATCATTACCGTAGGACATTTGGTTGCCTTTTTAAACCATTTTCACCACGTGACGCCATGTATACGCACGCACACGTGTGTATGTGTGTGTATCACGCGCTCGTATACACATAGAATTTTGAAAACGTTACACATGCGTAAATATATACAGGGTGTCCAAAAAGTATCGAAACACGCCTATAAAGTTTTCAGAGAACATATTTTTGACCTGGGTCAAGGTCATTTCCGTAGTAACTTTTGACGCTCGATCTAATGGTGACCTTGGATTTGACCGTGGACCTTGCCATCAATGTCATTTCAAGGTCACTATGATTTTTTTAAATGGGAACACCCTATTTTGACATCGGCAATCGAAAGAGCGGAAAATTTTACGTTCAGATATGTATTAAGGTCCAAGGTCAAGGTCACCTGTGAAGGTCGTAGCAAGGTCAAAGGCCCTAAAAACCCACTTTATGAACTAAAACTTTTTTTTGTTACATTTAAATGAATTGTGTATTTTGACCTTAACCGGGCTTTATTAAGTCCTTCATTGTGCCAAACTGAAATTCGATCCAAAACTCCTACTCCGCGACCCCGAAAACCCCCCTAAATAAATTAAAACTTATTTTTTTGATGCATTGAAAAAAATTATTTATTTGAGCCTTAACCGGGCCTCATGAAGTCCTTTATAGTGCTAAACTAAAAACCAACTCAAAATCCGTACTTAGCGACCCTGAAAAGCCCTTGAACAAATTAAGACTCATTTTTTGTTACATTTAAATAAATTGTTTATTTGGGCGTTAACCAGTCTTCATTAAGTTTTTAATAATACCCAATCTAAATGTGAACTCTTAATTAGTTCTCAGCGACCCCATAATCGTTTGAATAAACAGAAACATACATATTTTATGGTAATGTTCAAAAAGTTTTAAAACTTAACGCCAACGTTGCAGTACTGAACCAGACCTCTAGATGGCTACATTCGGTAAATCGCGATTTCACACTAAAAAAAGCACCTTAAAAACATAAGTTACCAAGCAAATTATATTGCCCACTTATTTTAAAACTACAAATGTTTACCTCGAAATCTTAAATAAGTATAGTGGTTGTAAAATCTATTTCTTTAAATTGATATTTAAGTATTCATAGTTTGATCAACAATAAAATCTGTTCATACCTAATTGAAAATGCAACATCTTACGAAAAGAGAAAGGATTACACTTCTCATGATGAGAGGCTGGGGTGCCGCAGTGCAACCTTACCGCACAGTGATTAATCTTTTTAATGAGACTTTTAGAGCTGATAGAACTGGGATTGTCATTTCAACTGCAAGGAACCTTGTTACAAAGTTTGAACAAACCGGCACAATCGACGATAGGCCAAAATCAGGAAAAACAAAGTCAGCAACAAACGATGATACTTCCCTGGATGTTTTGTTATCATTCATTGAGGATCCACATAGTTCCACCCGTAGAATTTCACAACAGCACAATATAAGTAAGTCATCTGTTCATAACATACTAAAATATGCTAACTTTCATCCATTCAAAGTCACACTGATTCACAAACTTAATGAATGTATAGTGCAAAATCCTAACTTCCCATCAAATATTGTTTTTTCAGATGAGGCGACATTTCAACTTGACGGAACCTGCAATAGACACAATTGTAGATATTGGGCAGAAACAAACCCACATTGGGCACGAGAAGATAAATCACAATACCCAGAAAAATTAAACGTATGGGCAGGCATATTCAATAACACAATCGTAGGTCCGTTTTTTATTGATGGCAACTTAAATGCTGAAAACTATGAAGAAATGCTACGCAATCAAATCGTGCCTGCGATAAGAAGAATAGCAGGAGACAACTTTATGAATACATGGTTCCAACAAGACGGCGCACCAGCTCATTATGCGCGTGATGTTCGCAATCTTTTAGATGCAGTGTTTGTTAATCGGTGGATAGGACGAAGGGGCACAATTGAATGGCCAGCCAGATCACCTGATTTGACACCTCTTGATTATTTTTACTGGGGCTATTTAAAAGATCGAGTATACAAAACAAAGCCCACAAATTTAGTCGAGCTACGAGAGAGGATTGAATTAGAATCAGCAAATATTAGTCCTGAAGCGATAGAAAATGTTGTTAATGCTTTTTACCATCGATTAGCTTACTGTCAAGAAGTGAATGGTGAACAATTCGAGCATTTACGCTAAATATTTAAAGTGAGAGGCAAGGGGACTCACGTAAAACAAGCACCCCATCGTGAGAGGCAAGGGGACTTACGTAAAACAAGCACCCCATCGTGAGAGGCAAGGGGACTCACGTTAATCAAGCACCCCAAAGGGAACATTATCCTATTACGTCCACGTCGTTGTTCCTGGGTAACGCTAAACATAGGTCATCTACCTTTCTTCTGACTGCTAATTCTGCAAGAATTCCCTGCAAATACAATTTGACCTTGCTACGACCTTCACAGGTGACCTTGACCTTGGACCTTAATACATATCTGAACGTAAAATTTTCCGCTCTTTCGTTTGCCGATGTCAAAATAGGGTGTTCCCATTTAAACAAATCATAGTGACTTTGAAATGACCTTGATGGCAAGGTCCAAGGTCAAATCCAAGGTCACCATTAGATCGACCGTCAAAAGTTACTACGGAAATGACCTTGACCCAGGTCAAAAATATGTTCTCTGAAAACTTTTTAGGCGAGTTTCGATACTTTTTGGACACCCTGTATAGAAGTAAGTATATAATCCTGTGCAAATCGACTAAATTCAATGCCATTTTAAAAAGGTTTACACAACGCGAAGGGATAACATATTTTATCAACATTAATTCCTGAATTTCGTTTAATGCAGAAATTGTATGCAAACACTATCCCCGTACTGAGCTTTTAAAGTACTATGCAGACACACATATTGATGGCTGAGATTAATAAGCTGCTTAGTCAGAGTCCGGATGACGAAGCTACTTATTCAGAGTCCGTTTGAAGAAGCTTCTTATTCACAGTCCGCATCAAGAAGCTTATTCAAAAGTGATTTATTTTTTCAAATTTTGTAGTGGCAGCCCTGCAAGAATTAGAAATCTGCTTTACGGTGGAAATAAGCAGTAAAAAAATCGGGGGGAGGGGGAAATTCGCAAAAATCGGAAAAAATTGTAAACAATCCAGTACTGCAAAAAATATGATAAAAATTCGGAAAAATTCGAACAAATGCAAAAAATCGGGAAAGTTTATAAAAAAATCAGTCTTTTTCATATAAAAATAACCCCCCCCCCCCGATTTTTTTACTGCTTATTTCCGCCGTAAAGCAGATTTTAAATTCTTGCAGTACTGCCATTACAAAGTTTGAAAAAATAAATCACTTTTGAATAAACAGAAGTAAATTATATGTATAACAAAATACAAATTGTAAGTTGTATGTTATTATATCCTTATAATAACACGTTCGTTACAAAAACGGCAGTCGCGAAGAGTCCCGACAATCGAATCCCGCCGCAGTCCCCCGAGGAGTCGCAGCCTTGAACGTCGCCCGCGAGTTCGCGATCTAACCAAGATGATCATACAGGAGCCAGTATAGGTGACCATATAGCACTGTTTGAACGACTATGCTTAGCAAGGCGCAATATTCCTGGCAGAGAGATTGCTCGCAGAAATGGATAATGAAGAGGCTATGTAAGCTATGTTTCTTCTCGCGCGTTGCCCGCACCTCAATAACTATGAGCAGTCGATGGCAATGCTTTTCAGGCAGATGCACCTCCTCCACGTCGTTAAGCCTCTTGAGATACAGCGGGTGCGCAACCGCGTATCACCCGACCCTGAACAACCTGGAGCAGATGTTGATGGTGCTGCAAAAGCAGAAGTGCCACGTCCTCGTCCTCGAGTCGCTTAAGCTCCAGTGACTGCATGCAACCACGCTTCGTCCGCACCTGAACATCCAGGAGCAGTTGGCAATGGTGCGCACAAGTACATGCGCTGCCTTCTCGTCTTCGAGCCCCTCAAGCCCAAGCGGCTGCACGCGCCCGCGGCTGAGCAACTCGGAGCAGTTGGTAGTGGAACTGCAGAAGCAGATGCGCCACGTCCTCATTGTCGATTTCCTCGGGCTCCAGCTTATCCTAGAGATTTGTGTTCTCTATTCCCCCTTCGAGCAATACCTTTTCTTTGGTATATTTAATTTGTAATTTGGAATAAGGTATTAATCTATAATTAAACGTAGAAATATTGTAAAGTAGATATCACAATTTAGATAATTTTTTTCTGTCAAAAAAATAAATTTTGGTTTGTGATCAGATTTATGAAAATTATAAAGCTATAATTATTCTTGTATATGTGACTAAGTGTAATACACTGTATCTCATTATCGATACAGTAGGTGAGGAAGCCGGAATCAAAACATCGTATTGTCGCTTCCCGCTTCTCCTTCCCCCGCCACGACGAGCCGGGGAAGAAAACATTCGATAGATTCATTGTTGTGCGTCTTTTACATTTTCCTGAAGAGGGTGACAATGTTCACCGAAACGTTGAAAAAGGAAAAAATGGTGTAAGTTTTTTTTTCACCTTTTCCCTACAAAGTTTACCTCGGAGAGATTGACAAAGTTCAGAAAACTAATTAACAAATTTTGAATGTAATTGCAAACCGATATTGGCCGGTGATGTAACAGATGCAGTTACATTTTCAGAAAATACGTTAACAAGTATTGCAGAAAGTACTTGGAAAAAAATATTTGAAAAACTCACTACGTGGGGATCCTTTTCATCAGGAATTTTCATGATTATAGTAATACGACACATTTGCAAATTGATAATTGATACTATAATAAGAGGATATGCTTTACATACAGTATATGGATGGTCTATTAGATTATGTGGAGCTGTTTTCAGTTCTTTAACGCAGTTATTCAATTCAATAATTATTCAAAATCAAGAAACTATAAAGAACAAAAAAAAGAAGAGTTAAAAGAAGTTAAAATTATTTCGCAGAATGCTCAATCTTTGGAAGCTGAGACATCATTTACAAGAGCAACTTCTTTACCACCTATTCCTAATACACCGCCTTATATTTATTCATCTCATACAAAATCTCAAAATCCTATGAATATTTCTCAGAGCTCGAATTTAGATATTTTTTCGTTAGATTTACGTTAGTTTCTGTTATGTTATTGTTTGCTAAATATTTCATAAATGTCTTCCATTATCTAGGGCCCCAAGGGAATTACATCTAAAGATGTAATGCAATGTAGAATTACATCTAGGATATGATTTACTTTTATTCGTTTTTTTTAAGAGAGGATTAGGAAAGGTTACAGGAGAAGGAGAAATAAATATAACAATGTTGTTTAGTTTAAGGGTTGAATTATTATTATTATTATTATTATTAAATATTGTTACAATTATAGCGCGATATAAATTTTGGTCCAATGACTAGTTAATCATATTAATAGTTCATAATTTTGCAGCGAACAGTAGTTTAATTCAATAGACCCTCCGTGACCAACCATTAGTTTATTTTTTAAAATAAAATAAATATCAACGATACGTTTTCAGTATGTAAGGTGGCGCATGAACGTTGCAATCTTGCATACCAAGTCCGCAATCCACTGCCAACAAATAGAAGAATAAGAAGATCAACAATGCTTGAGACTAGCAGGCCTCTTTTAGCTCGAGAGTGCGGGTTGTTGGCCCAAACGAATCAACCAATAGGCGAGTGCGCTGTACGGTGGCTAGGGATAGCTAGAGCATGAAGCAAGCTACAAGAGTGAGCGGGCATTCTCTTGCCCCGACCGCTCTAACTCAGATGTACTGTAGCCTTTTCCAGAGGGATTTTAATAGTTTCTATATAATCATGCTATTGATTCTATGTGTATGACTTTTGGATTAAGGATAAAGGTCAATAGCTTCCTTTATTAATTAACTTAGCTCTCACCATGTCCTAGCCGAAAGTCTTATACATCCCCTCTAGGCGCGGGAATTACGTGGTCTTAAACTTTGAGTGGCATTCTGGGACTTATTTAAATACTTTTAAGTTGAAAAAAGCTATCTTTACAAATATTTTTATCTCAATCCGAAGGATCAAACCTTAAATAATTTGAATTTAAATATCTAAAATAAAGCTCTTGAAACTTATATACATCATTTTGGAAGTATTTTTCCTGGAAACTAAAGAAAATTTCCTTGCCAAAGTATTATATGCATTTTCGACGAAAAATGTTTCCATCAGGAGCTATGAATTTTTTTGAATTTGTAGAACGTAAAAAAATGCTTAAAATCCCAACGTTGACCCTCCGTAGTTCGTAGAGATGTACCGGAAAAAATCTGAAAAAATTTAGGACATCTTCTTACAACCTCTACAACAACTTTATCTTTCCAAAGCTGTCTCTTTCTCTCACTGAGCCCAATACTGTCAATTGTCTAAAATGGCCTTAATTGGAGATTATTGCTCAGTAGATTATGAGATTGAACTTTGTTGATTGAACAACATAGAAATTTGGTTACGGCTATATTGAATTGAAATGGTAATACGCAGCTGTGGCTCTAGTTGAGATTGAGATGGCGCTTCCAATTCCGCTAAAGTTGGTCACGTTTGAGGTGGGTGGAGCGACGTGGTGTGAGCACATCTAAGCTAGTCGGCTGTAGCAGCGTTTCGCAGAGCCTTTGCGAGTGTCATACTGGGTCCGTGGATAGAGCGCGTGCCTAAAGATCTCGATATCGTGGGTTCAAGTCCCCATGTCGCTTAACTTTTGTGCGATTTTCGAGAATGCGTTTCGCCCCGTTACAGTAAATACTATTTTAGAGTGGGATAAGGTTATGCACGTGTAACGTGGAATTTAACTCGCCCGCACGAGAATTCTCGCTAGTGTACAATTTATTTATTTTGCGCGCCTGACTCCTTTTCTTCGGCTCATGATGTTCCTGCAAGTAGTGAAAAGCGGGATAATGTGGCAATTAGGTCAAACAAATATCAAACTCCAATAATTAATATTAAAAAAATATATATATATTATCGTATCTGAAGACACGAGAAATTCTTCAACAATGAACTGAGTTTAAATAAAAACATGGGCCCACGGCCATATAACTAGCTCCAGGAATGACCGGTGGTTGTTAAGGAAGGGCCGCGAATTTTCCTCTACGATTGATTTTACTCTAAATCAAGTACAAAAAGGGAAAAACTGCCGCCCCCTGAAACGCGCGAAAATCTCCACTATGTTCTGCGGCGCCCATTTATCTTCACTATGAATTACTCCTCTATCAATAAAATATCCAGAATAGTATCCAAAAATTCTCACCACAATTCCTCTATAAGTGACCACAAAATCCTCCAATATTCCTTGCTTCTCAATCAATAAAAGAAAGTTCTTTTTGGGAAAAACTTTAAATACCACAAAATGGCGGGAAAACTGCAAATAACTGCTGCGAAAGAAAGACCGACTAATCAGCTTGGAGACCAATACTGGAATGGCCGAGGCCGATGCTCCGTTCGAGGAAGGACGCCGAATTTCCCACCCCTGCCTCCTTCTTCACGGAAGCGTCGTCCCGGCCTCCAAATTTCCCTTTGGTCCTTTTTCTAGAAGAAATCCTCTATTGGCGTACTAAAAACTACCACTAATTTAATCCTCTATGTTTTCCTCCAGCGCCCTCTTTTCCAAATTCGAATTTAATCATTGGCTAATAAATCAATTATCCCCCTCTATGTCTTTCCTTGATATGCAAATCCGTGCCCACTTTACCGATATCGATCAATCAATCAATGTCGATATCAGGGTTCCAAAAATTTGAATTACGCAATTCATAATTCATAATTCCTCAAAGGAATTGTAAATTATTTGTGGCATAATTCCTCAAAGGAATTGTGAATTATAAGTCGCACAATTCATAATTCCTCAAAGGAGTTGGGAGTTATGAATTATTTGACGATTTTTTTGATTTGTATAATATTTTCTCCTATATGAGGCAATCTACGCAGAGTCGGACACTTCCCTTCTTAAAAATGTATTTTGAGTGTGCCCTCAAAATTGCCCAGTTTCCATTTTTGAGAAGGGAAGTGTCCGACTCTGTGTAGATTGCCTCATATAGGAGAATATATTATACAAATCAAAAAAATGATCAAATAATTCATAACTCCCAACTCCTTTGAGGAATTATGAATTGTGCGAACAATTCCTTTCAGGAATTATGCGACAAATAATTCACAATTCCTTTGAGGAATTATGAATTATGCGACAAATAATTCACAATTCCTTTGAGGAATTATGAATTATGCCGCAAATAATTCACAATTCCTTTGAGGAATTATGAATTATGCGACAAATAATTCACAATTCCTTTGAGGAATTATGAATTATGCAACAAATAATTCACAATTCCTTTGAGGAATCATGAATTATGCCACAAATAATTCACAATTCCATTGAGGAATTATGAATTATGCCACAAATAATTCACAATTCCTTTGAGGAATTATGAATTATACGACAAATAATTCATAATTCCTCAAAGGAATTGTGAATTATACATGGAATTAAACCCGTGAAGGAATTAATTCTTTGAAACCCTGGTCGATATCCATCCGGTGGCTCCACCTACAGATAAACAATAGGGCGCGCGATATTCAGAAATCCTCTATCATCATCTATATTACAATAGGACAACATCTATCGAATCACCAAAGATCCCTAACCAATACATTCCCCTATACATCCTAATGACTCCCAAGAGTCAACGTAAAGTTAACTCTACCGCGACAAGGCTCAGTCATGCGTCCGCAAATCCCCAGGCATTCTAAACGCCATCAGCTTCGCTCCGCTATATCCCTCTCTTTCTCATTCAAACGCGCACTCTCTCTCTCCCACTCACACGCTCCACTCCCACACTCTCTATACTTTCTCTCTTTCGCGCGCGCCGACTCTCTCTCTCTCTCTCTCTCTCTCTCTCTCTCTCTATTGCGTGCTCCAACTCCCTCTCTCTCCTTCACTCACGTCACCCTCGCATATTCTCGCGGTCCACTCTATACATGCCTACATGCATGTGACCGCGCGTGCGCCGGTACTATATCCCCTCCTGACACGCTCTCTCTCCTGAACGCCAACAGGTTGCGCAGGTGTGACTTGGTACGTCACGTCCTGCGCTCCGCACGCGGTCGGTCAGAGGCACCTCCTGCGAGCGCCACCGAGCGCTGGCTCCGCTGCAGGAGCTGTCAACCGACCGAGCGTGAGTCAGTTGGGCGTACAATAATTTATTTTTTTTTTTTTATTGCTAATAGATTATTGGCTTAAGGTATTACAGATTTTCCATCTGCATATAATTATTAGCTATTAAAAAAATATCTAAATATTTAAAAATATATATATACAAACAGATAGGATGCTCATACTCCAAAGCTCAGATAGAAGTGATTGTAGGTACTATAAAACAGAAATAAAATGAATCAATATGATTACTAAAAGCTATCGAAAGGAAGGCTATCTATTTAGATATGCTCAACTGGATGGAAATCTTTATTATTTATTATGGAAATGCAAAATCATTTTTCAGTATTAATTTCGCATTATGAAAATAACAATCATTATTCATAACTTCCTGCCTCCAGTGTTGCTGCTGCAGATCTTTCCGTATGCAATATCGGTTGTTCTCCTGGTTTCACATCAAATCTTCTCATAAGTTGAACGTGGATAATCCACTGAAGGAACTTTATAAAAACAATCACCATACACAATGACTGAATAATTGTGTAGACTGAGTTTAACTGTAATACCTGACAGAATGAGCAGTGCGTCGATAATTTTCGATCCATTTTTCAAGAACTATCACTATGATTAGCTGGGCAATGTGGTTTGTTTTGTCGCGACCATTCTCTATATTCTTCAGAATTCTCTTCTGGATGTCGCACACAAGTATGTCAAAATCTTTGTTAAGGTGAAGCGTCAATTACTTACCGAAGGGTTAGCCTAGACTAGTCTGGGAATCCTAGAATACTACTCTGGGATATCCTAGGGTACACCTGGAGACCCTGGCATACTGTGGGTTACCATAGGCTACCCTAGGCTACCCTGAGTTACCTTAGGCTAACCCTATGTTATTATGGGATACTCTAGGATACGGCACGTTTCTCAGGAAATCCTTGGATACACCGTGGAGTACTAGCTACTGTATACGCCAGGCTTTACCCTCAGATGTACCCAGAGGTATATTTTAGTGTTTCATTGAATACCTATTTCATCCAATTGCTTGTCTGAATAATGCAAAAACTACGAATCTCAATATACGCTTAATAGATATGTCAGAAAAGGATCAAATATCGACGGCTGAGATTAAAAGGTTGCTTATTCACAGTCCGTTTCAAGAAGCTGCTTATTCAAAATGATATTTTTTTTTTCAAATTTTATAGTCGCAACCCTGCTAGAATTTGAAATCTGCTTTACGGCGGAAATAAGCAGTGAAAAAAATTGGAAAAAATACGGTAAAATCATAAAAAAATTCAGAAAAAAATCGGAGAGAATTCGTGGAAAAATAGTCGGGACCCCATGGAATTTCGTACGAAAAATCGAATAATTAGTCAAAAGAATGAAAATTCTCGGTGTTTGCATTCAATTTACAGTAACTTTATGAACATAGCATAAAAGCTGAGAAAAAATCGTGCTAAATGAAAAAAAAATGATTAAAATAGCTGCTTTGGGTGCAGAGTAAATCAATTTACTATTAAGGTTCCGAAAAACCTGTGCGCCGCCGCAGCGGCACTCCCCCCACCACCGCGCCGTCCGGCCGGAGTAGCTGCGCGGCCGTGCGCGCTGATTTCGCTTAGTTCACCGGTTGTTCTAGATGAACAAGGTCATCTACAGCTGTCGAGAAAACTGCAATCATTTACAGTAATATTGGAACAAGCAGTGTGTCAAATTTAAATTATAAATATCAAGTAGCTTCGGCGTAATCGACGATTGAAAAAAAATTTCTCAGCTCCTACTCATCCGATCGTAACGAAATTTATATGAAAATTCATGGTTTTCTACGTACTTTAAGGGGTTATGACAGTGTTACAATTTTGAAAGTATTAATTCTTTTTTTATTCACTTTTTTACAGTTAATAGTCCGTAGAATATGGTCCTGAAAGCCTTGAAGATATCGACAAAAACCTGATAAATCTGTTTCAAGTAAATTTTTGAAAAATCGTGATTTTTAAATATTTTAATTAGGCCAAACTTGTGAAAAGGATTGTTCTACCACACTTTTTACAGAGTTATTTCATGAGAAATCTTACTGAAAATACGACTTAAAAACCGTTTTACAAACCGTTTGTTTCTCAAGAGTTATGAATTTATTTCCGTAAAATAAATAAAATCCGTAAAATATATAAAATCCGTAAATTAATTTTTCTATGTGTGATTTTATGTTAATAAACTCAATGTGTTAAAGTAAAGGCATTCAACAAATTTGAATTTGCCACTCGAACAGGTTGTACCTCACAGCGTCCGATCATGAATGAAGATTACTGTTTGATCGGTATAGTAGAATTTTCTGTAAAGCAGCAGAAAGCAGCCAAACAGCTGTTTTTCATCAAAGACACTAGATCAGTGCAGTTAGTCTGCTAGCTACTGTAATAATGCTTATAACCTCAGTAGTGTTGTAAAAGTGCAAGAGCTTCTGCAGAATACAAAAATTATTCAGATAAGTATTGGAAACTAATTAGTAATAATTGTGTTCATAATGAGCTTTTTCTTTGTTGGTTTATTTTTTGCTTTTAGGTATACGGGTGCAATCCAGCAAGATGGGAGTTTATTTTACTGTCTGGAGTATTATTTTGCATACTTTTCAACAACTTGAAGTGTATTTAATAATGGTAAGTATTGCATGTAATTGTAATTCATAAACATAACTTGATTATGAATAGCTAACGATAATTTTTATTTTATTTCCAGCTTCTAAATGCTATTATCACACAGCATGATATGCGCATACCACCAAATATACTTTATTGTATGTATATTTGAGTACCAAAAGCAAATCAAGGTATGCCACATAATTTCTGTAAGTATAGCTGAGTTCATTTGTATGATTTACATTATAAACTTTAAATGCCTTTTACTCAAATTTAGTTTTTTCATGCTTTTCATGTACTTGCCGCAGCTTTCTGAAGGAACCGTAACATCAATCCGGATGAACCAAAGTGGAAAACCTTCCTTATGAGTACGGTCACAAACTGAGTAGAGCAGAATTGGCAAAAATAAGTTCAAAGTGACTGTTACGTATGTTTACATATGTAACATTCACTATAATTATTAATATTGTTAATATATGTTTAATTAATTATATTAATTTTGTGTTTTTCAGGAATCTGTTCCACTTACTCTGAGACCAGACTCATAAGGAAGATTTGTCACTTTGATTCATCAGAATTGATGGTACGCTTCCATCAGAAACATGCGGCAAGCAAACAAAAGTGATGAAAATCATGAATTTTGGTAAGCAATTCCTTTAATTGTTTTTAAATGTTACGCTCACTTTTTGCATATTATTTATGCCTAAAAGTGATGTATAATACTTGTATTTGAAAGCAAAAATATAGTTTTTAGAGCACCTATATATCTATTAATTTTTTACAACACTAACAATTTTTCGTTTTTTTCCAGGTTTTAACACTGTCATAACCCCTTAAGATGCATGTTACCGCGATTCTCTAACTTCAAAATTGGCCGAATTACGCACCTAGCAACGGACATTTGTTGCTAAAAATGTTGTTAAAAATGCATTTGGAGAAAAGTTCTTTTTAGCATTTGTTGAGTAAGACATGAGCTGTCGATTGCAGGTGGTTGCATCAACTTGTCGTGATCTGCACCAACTTGAAATTCATTGGAAAATACAGAATAATAATTTTGCAATAAGTTGCCATTTTGAGATAGCGAGGTCGGACTGAAAATTTTATATTGTATGAACTACAAAAACATGTTTGATCGGAAGTCTGACCAAAAAACGTAATTTTTTATATAAACTATTGCAATACGAAAATTTACAACATTTTTTTTTGTTTTAAGTAATTTAACAATGAAGAAAGTCAATTTTGCAATTAGGAACACATTTACCTTAGAAGAATTTTATATTAGAAACAATAATAATTATATGTAATATTTTTACCATAATAATTTTGTGTAATAAGTGGGCTTTTGAATGCATCACCATATTAAATAACCCTTCCTTTGCACATTCAAATGTCCTTTTAGCGCAGTCATAAGTCCACAAAAAAAATAACCTGTCCTACCATCTTGGGCATTCAAAAGTACAGATTTATGTGAATATAAAGAGACAGTTTGAAAACTGGGGAATGGGTGATTAGGTCAGAACGAATTGTGATAAATGTAGGAATATTAAAGGCCCGGTGGGCTGGAGGGCCATTTTGGGTGGCAAACAAAAATAAGGGCGAGGCGGCGAGGGATGACCCATTGAACCCAAAAATTATAAAATTATTACCTAAAAAGTAGGAGTGGGGGTGGTAGTTTCAAGTTGCAACAAGGCCCTTACAACCACATTTACTATTTTTCCTAACAACTATATCAATATTAATATTTTTAGATAAATTTATGCGCTTTAAATCATAACATACTATTAATTAAAACTAATGATTTTCCTCTAGTTTTACATTGCAGTATACTACCCAGACACCGAATTTATGTAAATGAAAAAGTATAACAATCACTGAAGAGATTATTGTCATTCTACTAACAACTTGTGTATAATACTAAAATAACTAAGTAATACAAAATGAATATAACATTAATCATATTTTACCTGAAGACCATTCATTTATTCCGTATAAAGATCCCCGCGTGTGCATGACGTGTAAATTACCTCGGTTTGCTACTGGTACTGCTGCTTCTAAAAACATTCCGGAAAACAAATTTTAATTCTTCTTCGGATTTGCAGGCCTCAGTGGCTCAGCGAAGCTTCGCGTTTTGAATTTAAGACACGACCGATACTCGCGCTTCGCGCTCGTCCTATCTACCGACGCTCACACTTCGTGCTTCTACAACACATCCATGTAACTTTTTGAGTTAAATGCTTATAATTTGAGTTATGGCTAAAAATCCGTTTTAAAAAAATCGAAAAATTGCCCGCATAATTTTTGTATACATGGGATCAAGTCATCACACAACAGTCAAAGTAAATTCTATCACAATATTAACATAAACAGAGTTTTCAAAAAAAAAAAAAAATGGATTGATCGGAATGAATTTCGCAAAGATAATCGTGGCCAACTGAAATTTAAAAAAAATCAGTTTTTTGAGCTTCACAATGCATTAAATCATTTGATGCTATTACGGATGTAACGTACGAATGTTTGGATGTGGATAGGAAAGTGTAAGAAAAAGTTAGACGACGGGACTCAAACTCGCGGACCCGAGAGCCAGAGGCCTGTGCTCTAGCCACGGAGCTAACGTCTACGATGCATTTTTGTGCATTGTAGCGCTACTCCTCTTATCACTTAGCCCGTCACGTTGCACCTATGCAGGCGCCTTAAGTCCGTGACAATGCATATAATTATTCTGGTCACAAGTTATATTTTTAAAATATCTACAATTTTTATATTGAATATTTTTATGTGAAACATATATCTGAAAACTTTTTAATAATTCGATTTTGGCTTCTTAATTTGAATTCTAAGAATGTTCGAGTTTTCATGTCAATAGGAAAAAGTTGTATCTTTTGTAGTTCTACAACATTTCCATTTAACTTTTTTGTTTAAAATGCTTATAATTTTAGTTATGGCTAAAAAACCGTTTTTTAAAAATCGAAAAAATGCCCGCATATTTTTTGTATGCATGGGATCAAGTCCAATTTCATTTAAACAATTGACCGGTAATCGGGAAAGTAAATAAAAAGTTTTTTTAAGCTTATGCCAAAGGCTTCGCGATGCAAAGCGACAAGCCACTGAGGCCTGCAAGCCCTTTGGGGTCGCGAAAATGCGGAGTCGCGATTACCGGCCAATACAATTTGAACATCAAATAGGAGCTCTTTATACTTAAGATTACACGTATTTTTAACCAAATTATTTTGGCATAAGCTGAAAAGAAACTTCTTTTTTACTTTCGCGATTATCGGCGAATTGTTCAAATGAAATTAGGCTTGATCCCATGCATACAAAAAATATGCTGGCATTTTTTCGATTTATAAAAAACGGTTTTTTGGCCATTATAAGCATTTTACACAAAAAGTTAAATGCAAGTATTGTAGAACTCTAAAAGATACAACTTTTTTCTATTGACATGAAAACTCGAATGTAACAGTACAATAATTCGTTTTTCATAATAAAAATTTTCAGGTGTGCTTTACATAAAAATATTCAATATAAAATTGTAGATATTTTAAAAATATAACTTGTGACCAGAATAATTATATGCTTCAAATGATTTGATGCATTGTGAAACTCAAAAAACTGATTTTTTTTTAAATTTTAGTTGGCCACGATTATCTTTGCGAAATTAATTCCGATCAATCCAAATTTTTTTTTTAAAACTCTATTTATGTTAATATTGTCACAGAATTTACTTTGTGGAGCGATTATATATTTTGTTCCCTTAAGGGATAACCTCTGGTAAGAATTTTAAACGTGGATGTATGAAATAAATTAATGTGGCTCAAAACAATAAACAGTTTTTACTTCTAGACCATGTATGGAGGGACAGTGTAATGTACAATTTGTAAAAATTATTTTTCAGATACACTGGGGCTCTCCGATAAACTATTTTATCGAAGCCAATTCTTCAAACACAAACTAATTCATATGAAAAATTTAAAAGTTCCAAATACGAAGTTTAAAAGTCATATTTTTATTACTTCAAAAATGAGCTTATACTACTTAATAAATAAATAACTGATGAATCAAAGTAAAAATTAATTTAGGTTAGATTACATTTAGTTTCTAAATTAACGTAAATTGAAGACTAAATAATGACTTACTAATGACACTTTGTACCAAGATACTAATACTAAGCGTATATACAGTAAGTAATGCAACAATTCGGAAAGCTTCCAGTCTTCCATAGTTTGTTTTACAAAATCGTCCAGGCTTTCGCGTATGATAAATTGATTATACACATATCTTTCTTGTTCTTTATCTAAAAATGTGTTTCAGCGTGTCTGTCCATTCTGTCACAGCTATAGGAGGTGAAGTGACAAGTTATGGGAGCTTACGTTTCGCGGCACAGATGATGGATCCGCGAGCACAGGCAAACGCGACTATTTACGTGTCGCCCGATGGTGAAAAAATCACACAGTAGTCCTGTCGGTACAGCACTGTTTAAATGCGTGATCTCTTCTCTCCATGTACAATCTTGTAGATGCAGCTACTCTTTCGGCTTACAAGATTTTGCTCAAAGACAATATTATAAACAATAGAAACAAAAATTCTTTAGTTGATAACAATAGTAAATGTTTGAACAATTCCAACGTTCCTGTTTCTCCTTTTCATACTCACATTAATAATAAATTTCAATCAGCTCTTACGAAATACAATATTTTATAAATAAATAAATCAGACAATAAATTTGACAGATACAGTAGACTGGGCAAAGATAACGAATAAAAAAGATATTAGTAAGGTTGTGACAAAATTGACTGTATAGTGTAGGAGCTGAAGGGTTCCCGTGGCCTTTTCAAATCAAAAGGCTTCACCAAGGTTTCTTTTATGTATTTTTGTTTGCTGATTACGAATTTCGATGGTGGATTTCCGAAAAAACGATAGACAATTTGTTATTAACAAATTAATTATTTATACAGCTATACAAATGAGGTAATACAATAAATTAAGATTTAAAACTCCTACATTTGTTGCAATTTAACCCTAGATTCAGACGAATTTTGAATAATAGAAAAATGTTTATTGGAATCCGAAATATCGCAAAAATTGTTGCAAATATAGCTTTTTTCTCACTATTATGCTTGTTATATCGGTTTTGGTTCGAATTTTTTTACTTTTCAATGCTCTACATTATAGAGAAATTAATTCTCCATGAATTTCTATTCTAATAATTACATAAAGTGTTACATAAAAAAAGTTTATACGCTTAGACTAGCAAAAACACAGCAGAAAATGTGAGTTTTTATTGTTTATTAGCCAAATTAACAATATTTTTCTCGAAAACAGATATTAAAGATTATTCAAAACGATTCCTTGGTTCAAAGCAAACAATTTCATGTACAAGAAAGCTGATTTTCATCGGTGGATTTAGAAGAAACGAGCAAATGAAGTCCGAAGAGCGGTACGCGCCTTGTTGCAGTGCGCTTTGCCACCAAATTCGGACTTCATATGCTCTTTTCTTCTAAATTCACCGATGAAATTCAGCTTTGATATACATGGAATTGTTGATTAACTTAATTTTAAATAAATAAACCAATACAATAAATATTCAATTGCTCATTATTCAAACAGATGCATTTGTAGATGACAATCGCACGTAATATTTGTATAGACTATAGAGTATTTATTGTATTAGTTTATTTATTTATCTTACGAAGTATTTTTTTTAAATCGGATTAAAGTTGTATAAGTTAAAATAGTTACGTTTTTGCCTAACGTATTATGGAAATAGTAATTTTTTGTTATTAACCAAATTAACGATGTTTTTCTCGGAAACGAATATTAAAAGTTACTCAGTACGATTCCTCGGTTCGAAACCAACAATTCCATGTTTTTTGTTACGTCCTACCTACACTCTCACCTCATAGGTAGGACAGTATTTGTGTCGATTTTGTTTAGATTATGAGCGTCAAGTGGCTAGATTATTAGACTCGTTTTTCCGTAGCAATAAGTTACGATTAAGTATTTTATACGACTTTCCTTTGTTTTTCTTCTTCTGTTATCTTTATATTGCTGACTCTGCTGTCCTCGTCTTCTTCTTTCTGCTTAATTGTGGGTTGGGAGGAATGATAGACTTCCGAAATGAAGTACTCGTTTTGCGTTTAGTAAATAATGTATTTGTTTTCTCAAATTCACAAGATGAGTACTTTGTAGTACTTTGTAAAAATCTCCGCCAGTTTACGGACCGCGTGGTACGAAGTTCGGACTTAAACACGAGACTAATTAAAATGAAGCCAATTCGACTCTTTTGAAGCCTGAACATGATGACCAATTCTTAAAGGATAACGTTAATAATCATTTTAAAGAGTATATCGATTGCCGAATAAGTAACACTGCTGACTTGTGTTACAACATCACAGCTCGGGTTGAAAATTTAATATTTCGAAATATACATCCTAATTCTCTTCGTCTTTTGAATTTTGAAAAGCTACTATTTTAATTTATAATTAAGAGATTTAAAAATAAATAAACAAATAACGTCATAGGACGTTACAATATCAAAGCTGACTTTCATCGATGAATTTAGAAGAAAAGAGCATATGAAGTCCGAATTTGGCGGCAAAGCGCACTACAACAAGATGCGTGCCGCTCTTCGAACTTCATTTACTCTTTTCTTCCGAATCCACCGATGCAAATCAGCTTTCTACAAACGAAATTGTTGGTTTTGTACCAAGGAATCGTTTCGAGTAACTTTTAATATCCGTTTTCGATAAAAACATTGTTAATTTGGCTTATAAACAATAAAAACTCATTTTTTCCGCTATAATTTTAGTATTCAAAGCGTACAATCTTTTTTTATGTAACGCTTTATGTAATTATTAGAATAGAAATTCATAGAGAATTAATTTCTCTATAATGTAGAGCCTTGAAAAGTAAAAAAATTCGAACCAGAACCGAAGTAACAAATGAAATAGTGAGAAAAAAGCTATATTAGCAAAAAGTATGCACTATTTTTGCGATGTTTCAGATTCTAATAAACATTTTTCAATTATTCAAAATTCGGCTGAATCTATGGTTAAATTGCAACAAATGTAGGAGTTTTAAATGTCAGTTTACTGTATTACCTCATTTTTATAGCCGTATAAATAAAATTTGTTAATAACATATTATTTACCGCTTTTTCGAAAATCCACCATCGAAATTCGGAATCAGCGAGCAAAAATACATAAAAAAACCTTAGCGGAGCCTTTAGAATTAAAAACGCCACGGGAACCCTCTCAGCTCCTAGACTATGCAGTGATTGTAATGCAATATACATTGAGATAATTCCCCGACCTCTACAAAAGAGGAGCTATGAATACAATAATTGTATGAAAAACAATAACCCTATATCACATCTTGCCCTTCACAATATGGAGAATGATCACGCTTTTGATTCCGATTATGGTAAAATCATGGATTTGAATTTGTAGAACCTCGCAGAAAATTATTGGAGATGCTGTAAAAATAAGAGGAA
Source organism: Philotrypesis tridentata (assembly GCA_018906965.1). Taxonomy (NCBI): domain Eukaryota; kingdom Metazoa; phylum Arthropoda; class Insecta; order Hymenoptera; family Pteromalidae; genus Philotrypesis; species Philotrypesis tridentata. The sequence goes on from JACCIB010000212.1 coordinate 69,047, forward strand.
AAGCAGGTATGTATACATTTATGCAGTTATTGCATATAAATTTATTGAATGTTCGAAAAAGTAAGTCATTAATCAACAATTCTTTCAGAAACTCTTGACAAAGCAATTCGAAAACATGATTCTCTTTGACACCAACATACTGCGTTGACTGCAGACTCTGATGAAAATGACTCTGAAATAGAAGAAACAGCAACTGCACAGTCGGCAAAATCAGCTGAAGTGTTTGAAAGCCATCTGTCAAAGAAGCAAAGTAAGTTTTAGAAATAATATTATTGAAAACTTTCATCGATTACTTTTTGAGATTTTAACTCATAAGGTTATATTATTGTTACAGTACTTGAAACACGAGCAGCTGGTGTAACAAATCATTCTGTCAATTCAAATATATCTACCAGCAATTCAAGAATGAACGATGGAAATAGATATATATACAGTACAATGACTAACATTCCACTTCAAGATGTAACTAATTTGAATAGAAATTCCAAAGCTGACCCCCAAGAAATAAATATCGAATTGCAAGCTTTATTAGGTGAGTTCATTATTACTCATTATAAATCCAAAACTACATTCTAATTTATTAAATTCTAATTTCCTCATAATTTTACTTATTTTACAGATTATATGAGTACGGTGATGATTGATGTTATAGGGATTAAAAATGAAATCAAGTCTATGAAAACTGATGTCGAAAGGATAAAAAAAACCAATGATGATCTTCTGAAACAAAAAATAGAAACAAGGACTTCATCGGAACTATCAATCAAATTTGCAGCAAATACAAGTATACGATACCTTTTCTAACAATAGAAGAGTTGAAAGTGTTCAATAGTCATATTTTGGAAAAAAGGGTCTTCGAGAATCAGTGGTATAATATATAGTTATTTTACTAATTACAATATATACTCTATTATTTAAAAAAAATTGTTTTACAGATGAATATACTGCAGTTTGGTCTAGACCCACAGATGATTCTAAGAAAATCCACTGTTGGAATGTTAAAAATGTTTTTATGAAAATCTGTGGCTATTCAATGCGTTGCTGTCAAAAAAATTCAAGATAAGTTTGTCCTCCCAACAGTGAATCCAACAGTGGATTCTAACAAAATCCACTGTTGGAATGCTAAAAATACTCCCTTTTATGAATGCATGACAGGTAATTGTTTGTATACTTTATATCCAGTGCTTGTTCTAGTTCGTCTCTCTCATTCTAAAATGTTTATAATTTCAGTTATCATCAAGGAACAGAGAATGATGGTGAATATTGATACCACCGACAAAGAATTAACTACTGCGTTGAGTACTGTTCTTTCAAATGCAGTGTAGTGGTATTTACCAAAAAAATTTGTGATTACATCGAATGCTAATAACAAAGTAATAAGACTAAACTCTCAGTCGAATGAGCTTGAACTTAGTAATATTCATAAAACAACAGCAGCTAACAGTAGTTTTAAAATCATTGCTTTCGAGCCACTTCGTGATGTTAAAAATGGCTTAATATCTGATCCGCTAGACGCTTATCTTCCAGTTTAATTTGAAGAGAGTACGGATGATAATATTCAGTCAAATGAAGATTTTTCTGATGATAAGTATCTTTCTCAATTTAAATAATTAAATGATTATTATTGACACATGCCTAGATATATTAAATTATTATTTGATACATGACTACTATCCGTTTAAAAAAAGAGTGCACCTCAGTTTCCCAGCGAATAACTTGCTGAAAACAAATTGCGCAGAAAAATGAAAAGCCATAAAAGAAAGAGAATTTATCTGCACGTCGATTGGTTTAAGTCTCGATTAAAAATAATTATTAGAAGCTTCACAATCGCGAAAAGAAGAGAAAAAAATGCAGATTTTTTGGCACTTTTGAGAGAGGTCAACTTTAGACCGCTGCCATGGGCTCAAAAATGGAAGTAGCCGGCGTGCTCCCGAGACAGTCCCGACCAAAAACAAAGTGCGTGGGATGAACACATGGTGGTTGAAGGGCCGAACGGAGAAAGACAATGCTTTTGCTTGGGACTGGCGTCGGACCGCGCCGGCTACTTGTCATAACGCACATTTGGATATTTATAGCTATTTTCCCATTATTTCCATGCGACTCGTGCCAAAAAAAAATTCTTAACTTTCGACGGCTCTCACAAGGAAGATAACAACATTATGAAAACGAGTCGAGTATTTTAAGTATCTGTAATTTTTTTACAATTTTTTGAGCCTAGTCCCATGTTGATGCGACTTTTCGTTACCGAGATAATTTTTTTTTGTATTTGCTCATTTACAACGAAACTATTTATAGTTTTTCAAAAATTCCAACGCAATTCCGTTCTCAAAGCCTTTCAAGTATCTACCTCATTTATTACGGCAATGACACTCCATTTTTGAGTCCATGGCAGCGGTCTAAAGTTGACCTCTCTCAAAAGTGCCAAAAAATCTGCGTTTTTTTCTCTTCTTTTCGCCATTGTGAAGCTTCTAATAATTATTTTTAATCGAGACTTATACCAACCGACGCGCAGATAAATTCTCTTTCTTGTATGGCTTTTCATTTTTCTGTGCGATTTTTTTTCAGCAAGTTATTCGCTGGGAAACTGAGGTGCACTCTTTTTTTAAACGGATAGTAGATTAAGATTTAAGTGCGTACAATAATTTTTTTATTGATGTATATGTTTTAAAACTAAATAAAAATGTATGTTTTAAAAATAAATAAAAATGTATATGTTCTGAAAATAAATAAAAATATGTTCTCAAAATAAATATGTTTTCTGAATAAAATAAATAAAACGTTTTTGTCTATAATTTATAAATATTTTGAATTTTATAAAAATCAAATGTTTATATGTATATGGATATACATATATTTATATTTCCTACTTAATTATTATATGTAAGATTTAAAGAATATGTTATAATATAGAAATTCGACAAACCGTAATCTAGAAAGCTTAGTAATCTCTTAACCAGTCTTACTAGACTGCGTTAGGCTAATATTTTTCATATGTAACAAAGTAAAGTAGACAGTTCCTACTCTGTAAATAGGTAGGAATAATGTACACAGTTACTTCCCAATAACTATGTTCAAAAGCGGTTCATTTTCCCCCAAAAACAGGCAAAGGGAACAGGTCAGTTTTGAGATTGGCTAACTCAGAACTACCAAGTTCTTCGATTCAATTTCTACCAGGGGTTCTTCAGAAGTGTTTTTGAGACTGAATATATGTTATTAATATTATTCTTTTTTAATTATTTATAATAGACTGGCTCTGTGCAAATGGATACCCCTTGCGCGGGCGCAGTGGTATTATGCGACTTCTCGATGCGTGAGATAATTGTTTGTCATTCAACTACTTTAATTAATATCGATTTAAGTCAGTTTTAATTGTAATTCTATTTGCTTTGTTAATTATCCGGTGCCGTGAAGAGGAGTCCTCGAAACTGTAAGCCAAGCATTTTCCATAATAAAGAAAAATCATACATAATTCGAAGAGATGAATAATTTCTTTTAAAAAATATACAAATTAAAAATAGGCATATTATGCAAAATAGACTTAAACTACCACCTTTGTCGCTTTAAAAGTCAAAAAATTTTGGTGAACAGATAAAAAAATTTACTTAATATGTTTAAAAAAAGTATAAATATTGTATTATATTAAATTGTCCTTACCGGTATCGACATTTGATTGTTTATAGAAAAAACATTTTGTTGATGAGGGTTCGTATGAATACCCGAAACTTGACCTTGCACGTACATAGTAGAAGGTTGCATTGCAATATTCGGATGTGGATACATCGTGGTTGGTTGACCGCCAGTAGTTCCTACGGCTGGCAAACCAACTACTGAAGTTTGGTTAGGAGATTGAGCTGTTCTGTGGCCCAGATTTCTTGGTTGTTGAGATCTGGTGCTACTTGAATAATAATTTTGCTGAAAGAATATTAAATTAAAAGTACGTTAACTTTTTTGTGTCCTTTTGTATTAATTAATAACTAATAATAAACATATTCATAAGTCGACGTTTTACGCATCTATATAAAAATGTATGGGTGGTGTGAGAAGGCGCTCGTATACACACACTTACAAGCGCCTAGCGCAAAGCCATGCTTACACACATACTTTTATACGCACGAAACTGCTTAAAGGGAAGGGAAAAGTATTAGGAGAGAGAGTAGGCATCGATACCTACATCATCGCGCATATAGAGCGCGAAGAAAAGCGAGAGAAACAAAGAGACGCGACAGCGCTAATAAAGACGCCGTCGCGCAAAGAAGAGGAGTGGGGAGTTTGCGGACTTTACGCGTGCCAAAAACTATGCTAGCGGGATAGCGCTCGAGTGATTTTGATCCCGGCCCAAGACCAGAGCACACGCATCTAGACGCGACTGCCACCGACGCTACCAACGGCTGGGAGGCCCAACGCTGCCGCGGGGCTCAACATCTTGCCGCTGCCAGCCTTGCCTCCCAGTAAAATCAAACAACCAAAATGAAGATACTTTTTCTTAGTAAACAACTAAATAAAAATTTGGATTTCTTCTACCGAAAAATATAGTTAAATTGTAAAAAATATTTTAAAAAACCAATCATTTTTGGTATTTTTCTTAATTTTGCTTTTTCTCGAACTAAAGATAAATGATAAGATACTTGTTTGCACAAATGTCGATACATCTGAGCTCCAGTGGTTTGGATTCTCATGGATACCACGTGTATATTACAATGTACATCAAACTGCAGGTCTTCATTACTGTGCGCGAGTATTTAAATAGTGGACGAACGCATGCAATGTACAGCCATGTAATAACTATGAGGAATGGAAAGGGCTACAAAAATGTACGCCCCAGGAGGTTGCGGAAACTCGTCAAATATGCCACTCCCTAGCCTTGCGCCTCCACAGCCACTAAAGGTATCATGGATGGATCTGCGCCAGCAACCACCTCCTCAGTCCCCACCGCGACCTCAGCCGCCAGCCCCCATGACACCGGGATGGTATGGCGAAAACGGGACAGCATCGCTGCCCGTGGCGAGCATCGATCCAAAGCGCTATGAGCCCTTCTCATTCCATTTTATCGGAGTCATCGACACTCTGTCTATATTTACCACCGTCGTAAAGGAAGTACTTTATTCCTTCGATCCGGAATTCGATCGGTTCTTGTTATGCCATTTAGCCAACAAACTAACGGGCAAGGAACACAAGAATTTCACACACATACCGTACAGTACACCTCAATCGAAACTCTGCTCCGCGAGCTAACGCTCTATTTTGCCAAAATCAAGAGGGCAGACCATCTAAGCGCCAAAATTCGTACGGTAACCTAGGGTACCAACAAAACCGTAAACGATTACGGTTTCCACGTGGAGAAGCTGTACAATCGGCTAGCAACCATAATCGATTCCGCTCTTGGCCTGTCAAAATTCGACAGGGCATCGCGACCGACGTCCGCGCTTCCTCTCGCGGCGTGGAGCCGCCTCCACCTCTCCTACGCCGGAGCTGGGCTCAACGGCTGGCTATTCGCTCGGCTGGAGCGTGTCGCGCGCGGGGGCTACCACTACATCGCACAGTAGACTAATAAACGATTTGTTTTGTAACAATCGTATAACTTCTGATGTAATTATCGTATCGAGACAAAAAATATTTTATATTTTAGCTAAGGTGTTCAGGAATCCAGGAAAAATATGCGCTTTAACTGAAAAAGTATATAGCGTCCAGGAAAAAACGTTAAAGCTAATGATTTTTTTCTAAAATTTAGAAAATTCAATATATTTGATAGAATTTTTTTTTATTAGATAATACTTCTTTTAATGTATTTTTTCCCGCTAAATCTAAATTTTATAGTTAAAATTTCGTAGGATTATTTTTTTAAGAAGAAAGTAATAACGTTTAAAAAACTCCGTAAATCGGCTTTTCGACTCCTATGAAGGTAATAAATAATCTTTACACATTTATTTATTATTAAATGTAACAAATATATATTTTATAATTTTAATAATAGTTTTCTGAAGAATTATCACTAGAATCACAATTGCTGAAATTGCCATCATCACTATTATTTGAGTCCTGCAGATTTCTAAAGTAAATATATGTATATAAATTATAACGTGGAAATCTCGTGGCCGTTACCAAGAGCCAGTTAGCAACGGCGGAGATCTCCTGTTATATTTTCGGCCCGGCTCCTCGAGTTCCCCTTAACCCGGTGGCGCCAAACACTTACCTGAAAGTGTCAGAGTCTCGCGACTCTATTCACGAACTCGAGGATGGGGCGGATTTACCGGCTAGCTAGCTCAGCCCCGCGACGCGGTAAGGAGAGAGGGTAGTTCGGGAGAATAATACCTCGACGCTTAACTGTAGCTACTATTTATTCAATAAAACTTATAAAACAAAGGAGATAGCCCAATTAGATATCTTGGGCTCCAAGGCCACCGCTCGCACGTTAAAAGGAATACTCGCAGTATTCGTCCGCTCTTGGCTCCGCACGCCAAATAAAACGCACGGCACTCCGCACCGTGCCGCTACTTCTCCGAATCTTCCTTAACAGTTAAACGCCTAAGCATCCCGACTCTCGCGCGTCTCAAGGTCACATTCACACAAGGCCCCCCTTGGCCGCTCACAAACACTCTATGTCCGCCGACTCTTCTTGCACGCTTTAACCTATGAGCGCGATCACCCACACTTAGCGTGATCACGCCCGTTTAACCTACGGGTGCCGAGAGCGTGTTCGCATCCGACGGCTTACAACACCTCTCGCGCTTTCTCCTTAACACATGTCGAGCGAAAGCCACTTGCCCTCGCCGACGTCCCAACTCAGCCCCGAATTACCTATCCGCGACAGATAGCCAGAGAATGCGTAGATACGCGGAGATAGCCAACGCCCGAGATACCCGAGGTAATAATCGTCTTTCGCCCCGGAATGTCGAGACAACCTTCGCCCGAATCATACGAAGATAAGGTCGCTCTAAGATCACGTCGACGCGACGAGACAACCAATGCCCGAGGTACGCCGTTCGCCGGTACTCCGTGCTCGTGGCAGGCGACAAGATAGCCGTGTCGCAGATATCCGCGCGGAAGGTAACTGAGGTAAACGTAATACACAAACACCAAGACACTGACCTAACTTAGAAAAAACACCGAAAATATCGGAGACATCAAGGCAACCTGATCCGAGCTTCCCACGCTCGCCGATGTTCTCGCGCGAGCAGGATATCAGATGCCACGTCCGCGAAGCCGCGCGTAGAGCTGCACGCGCACCCACGAGGGAGACTTAGCCTCAAGTAGAACGACCCACTAACCTTTTCCTCATCCAATCAATCCATGGATGTCCTTGAAAAATGCCAATGAAAACCGAGTCCCTCGGGCGTGAGCCGCAACGTCGTCCGAGCTGGAGCGGCCGGGGCAGGAGAGTGTCGGCTCGCTCTCGCTTCGCTCGCCTCGCACTCTCCGTCTCCCTTGCCGTTGGATGACGCGCGCTCCTATTGGCCGATTCGCTTGGGCCGACGGCCCGAGCTCTCGCGCAACAACAGGCACGCTCGCCTCGCGCGTTGTCGATCACGGCGCATGCGCGCTCGACGCCTCTATCACTCTCAATGTTGAAGAAGACGGCCGCGAAAGACAACCAGCATTCATACAGACAATCTTCGCAAGGCCCGAGGCCTTACTTGTATCATGAAGTACAATGTAACTCTCAGCAACTCCTTCTGTCTGGGCCCTTGATTCAGGAGTACGCCTGTTACAAAGGGCGCAAAGGCTGCCTTTTATTACTTCCAACGTTCTCGCGGTGAAGCAACCATCACGCTGGCCGTGCTGCAGAAGGCTCTCACGTAGGAAGAACCCACCCGTCTCATCTGCGTCCGACGACTTACGATGAGCCGGAATTGAACGCCTTGTATAAATCTGTTGTTGTGATTGTTGCGCCGGAGTCCATTTCCTTCTCCTCTCACCGGAATGGGAAGCGAAAGAGCCCTCCGTCTTTTCCTCACTCCGCTGTCGTCTCTCCTCTCTTCGCGCCGTTACTCGAAAGAAGCAAAACGCCATTAACACATGCACTCGATCCCCATTCATACGGCCCTGAGACGCTCTACCCCGGCAGCTCGGTGCTCGATGTGACGTGGCGATATTTTGCCACGTTACAAAATAAATAATAGTATATTACGATACTAGTGGCATAAGTCGTACTTTACGGCACGACGTGTATAACCGCACGAGCGTAGCGAGTGAGGTTAGAGTCGTGCCGTGAAGAACGGGTTATGCTATTAGTATCGTACGATATTTTATGGCACAGACTAGCATAAATTAGCTGCCACGGCTATCCGTGGCTTAAGTACGGATTTATGCGACCTTGTGCTATAAATAGTATTAACACATTAGCTATAAAATAAAAATTCTCAATAAAGTGCAATACAAAAAATACATTAATAATAATACATTCGCATAAAATTATATTACAAATGATTCCTAATAGACTTAACGTCTGAAGAAATTTCATTAGTTTTTCGTTTAAATAATTTCAAGCGATCGCTTATTAATATTAGAGAAATCAAGGGATCGGATAAATAGATAGCTCGATTGAACACGTCCAATATCCTATTTTGTCTTCCATTTTGACGAGCATGCAGAGTCATATTTTGACGACACAACTTGTGAAAAGATTCGCTAGCATCTTCGGAGTAATAGGCTATTGGTAGTGGAAATGCCCTTGCAATTTCACAACCATGTTTCAAAAGTTTGGGCAAAGAAGGGCTCATTCGTGCTCATGAATATAACTCGTAATGTAAACAATAAGTTTGCCAACAAGAATCTTCTAATAAATGCAATTCCAGCATTTCTTTAGATTTAAAAGCTGTTAAAATGATTCCAATATTTTTTATTAAAACCGCATCTATTTCTAAGGCTTCCGCAAATATTTTAGGGTTTTGAAAGCATTTTCTAGCAATATTCCCGGTATTAGTTGTACCATGAGTTGGCAAAACTTGGTCCACTTTAATGCTAAGTTTCTCTCTAATCCTCTTTTGTACTACAGCTTTTCTTGCCTTGAATTTTTCTAAAAAAGTTAAATAATAATATAATGTTTAGTTTGTCAAAAAATTGATTTATTATAAAATACCTCGTTGTCCTTCGCTTATGTCCCATGTTTTGAACGGCAAACTTAGGATATGTGAAGCAGATGCTCAAAAGCTTTTATTTCGGCATGTAGAAGGCCTAGTCCCAATTTCAGTGCAGACTCATTAGCAATGAAATTATTATTTAGATTTCCAAAACAATGCGCAGTCTGCAAACACATTGGACATCTACTTGTCGCTGAATTGCGGACTATCCCGTTCACGCATTTTTCCGTCAAATAAAGTTTGCGATACAATAAACGTAATTAGAATAGATTGTCCACTTATTAATTTAAATCGGTATGGTAGAAGATCTTCAATTTCTTTATTTAATCGAGCATGCTCACTAACAATTCATTGTCCTCCTTTTCAAAAGAAATTCTTAATGGCCGACAAAACCAAATACTTTGTGGTGTTCGATTCATCCAAAATCAATCCTTCGTACGAGATCTTAAACTGATTAATAGCATGTTTGTTACTAATAATGATTGCTGCGCATTCAAATTTTGAATCTTTGAATTTTCATAATTCTGGTGAGGATTTCAATGGCCCGAAGAACTGTCGAAACCTAGCGTCACAAACTTTTGAAGATCATCAGCTATAAACTCTTCTTTCCAATTGACACTTAAACTCTCACAAAATCTCTCAGCAGTCTTGTGCAGCATATCTTTTAGAGAAACTTGAATTTTTGTGTCAGACAATGAATAATTTTTTGGTTTACAATCTGACATTGCAGATTAAACAAACTCATAAGCAGGATAAATTTTTGACATTTTACTATTACAATCTTTCACCAATCCTTTATATGCTGCTTTACTATAATTGTGCTCTAGAAAGAAAGCGAGTGTAGATTCTTTTGTATGCCTTAAACTTTTTTTTTAGTCGTTTCGAGTTGGTTTTCTCCGCTCTGATCTTCGCCAATCAAAATTTTTCTTCCTAATTTTGCAGCTAACTCAATTACGGCAAGATTATAACGAGAATTCTTTAAAATTTTATCTTGCTTTTACGTTTACCATTTTTGGTATCACTCATCCTACATTAATAAATACATATGACTTATGTTTAATTAAAAAATATGTAAAAATAAAATTATAAAATATGTAAATTTAAAAAAATTAATACATAATATATACTTGCTCACAACACGCGAGATTTTGATTGATAATTTATTTCCAATACGAATAATCTACACTTTTATTAGGCACGACCGCAAGGCGGGAATGCCTTATTTACACTAAGAATGGTGAATATCTAGAGTATGTTTATGTGGGCGAATATGTTTACAATTGAAGATGAATCTATTACACAATTTCATAGCAGTCTTACGCTGAATAGATCCTCTACAAATATTTGAAAGAAAGAAACTTACCTTACTGTATATTGGTAATACTTAGAAAAACAACTTATATTATATAAAAAAACAACAACAAACAGCAACAACTTATATTTTTAGCCGATTTACGGAGTTTTTTAAAGGTTTTAACTTTTTTATTTTAAAAAAAAATCCTACGAAATTTTAACTATAAAATTTAGATTTAGCGGGAAAAAATACATTAAATAAAGTATTATCTAATAAAAAATTAAAAAATTCTATCAAATATATTGAAGTTTCTAAATTAAAAAAAAATATTAGCTTTAACGTTTTTTCCTAGACGCTATATACTTTTTTAGTTAAAGCGCATATTTTTCCCGGATTCCTGAACAGCTTAACTAAAATATAAAATATTTTTTGTCTCGATACGATAATTAGATCAGAAGTTATACGATTGTTACAAAACAAATCGTATATTAGTCCTCTGTGCGTCGGTCCTCTCAGAGACGTCGGAGCGAGCGGCGGGCTCGACTCTCGCGGGTGGTGTGATTGAGCGTGGACGGCGGGCTTCCTGCAGAGGGGAGAAATAATCCTCCGCGGAGCTTAGCTCAACGACCGGCAAATCCCCCCGAGGTTGGGGGTTTCCCTCCCTCTCTCCACCGGAGCTGGGCTCGATGGTCGGCAGATCTCACCGTGGTCGTGGGGCTCGACCCTCTGGTGGCCAACTCAGGCCGAGGTAATCCTCGACGGCGGGTTGGGAGCCTAGTCTATCCCACACCGACCTGGCTCGTTGGAGATTACCCTCCGTGCCGGGAATAGGCTCTCCGGCCGTGGTAGAAGGGGTCACCGGTGTCAGCGGCGGTCCTCGCTGGCTCTTGAGGCGGCTCGCGGCTCCTTCGGTCGCGCTCCCTCCCGGGAGTAGTCTCGGGGAGCTCTCGGCAGTCCGCGGGTTGGCGTCGTGCCCTACACCTGCACCACCTGTAGAGGGCCCTCGGTGGTCTGGTAGACCGGAGATTCATCGAGGGTTGGTGCTGGGGCTCCGACGCCATACGTTTCCCGAAGCAAGTCCTCCTCCTCTTCCCGGGAGACACAACATTGGAGGTCGCCGTCCTCCCCTGGCTCCGCGAGGTCAACTGCGGCGATCGCCTCCGCCAGGGTATCCTGGCCAACGGGTTCGGGGCAGATGCCTAACGCCCTGTTGTCTCCAGGGTCCTCGTCGCCAACTGCCGCTGGCTGTCGCTCGGCCCTGCGGGTGGCTGCCTGCCGGAGGAGTTCCTCCCTCAGACGGTGCTCCTCACCCAGGGCTCCATCGAAGCTGAGGCTGTGTGGGACGTAGTCATTCATTCTAAAATTAATTCTTATTTTAGTGCCGATTCGCGGATATTTTCAGGACAACACAGTTTTCCCATCACCATTTACTTACATGCACAACATTACAAAGTTTTGGCACTCACAGCACCTACTAATACTACTTTTTGGACTCGTCGGGTAGGTTTGGGTTAGGAACAGGGGTGTGGTCAGGGCGCGGTGGAACATACTTCCGCAGATCACTGACATGGACCTTGGCTATCTTTCGCCCCTTTTCACCCTCCGTTTCTAACTCGTATACAAGAGGAGATATCTTCTTTATTATTTTAAAGGGGCCCTCGTACTTTGGCGCGAGTTTAGCTGCGAAGTGCGCGGCTGCGTTCGATAGCGGGTGCGCTTTCCGTAGTATTAGATCTCCCTCCGAAAACTGCCAATTTACGCCCCTTGTTATACGCTCGACTCTGCCTCTCTCCGACCACTCTTCCCCATGTCTACGCTCGAGTTACCCTTCATTTCCTTCTTCCGCCGCAGGCTTCCTACCGGGGTGAGGTGACGGCCAAAGTTAAGGAATCCCGGTGAAGTTCTGAGCGTGGCTTGGTTAGCCGTATTGAGTGCGTGTCTCAGTTCATGTAACCGTTTATCCCAGTCTTGGTGGCTTTCCACGTACATTGCAATCATGGTTTTTAGAACTCTGTTGATCCTCTCTACCGGGTTGGCTTGGGCATGATACGGGGAAGTCTTGATATGTACTACTCCGTATTCGGCTAAGGCGGGGGTTAGGGTATTATTAACGAACTCCGTCCCATTATCGGTTAAGAGGTACTCGGGGGTTTCCCATCGAAAGAGGATCAGCTCTTCGAACGCCTGTAACACAGCTTTCCCGTCTGCTTTTCTTAGCGGTTTTACCTCGATCCACCGCGGGATGAGGTCTTCGAAAAACAGCAGATATTTGTTCTGACTTTTGCTCCGGGGAAACTCCATCATATCGGCTGCCACTACCGTCCAGGGTTCTTCGATGATCCTTCTCCCCATTAGCCCTGTTGCCTGACCTTGCATTGTTGGCACGAATGACAGGAATCGTCCCTGTACATGCCAGGCCAGAAATACTCTCGGGCTAGGCGATCATATGTTTTATCGATCCCTATGTGTCTGGAGTTTGTAGCATCGTGGGCGGCCGAAAGTACGCTTTCCTTCTCCTCTTCGGCGACCACGAGCTTCCACCCGTCTTCTCCTCGCGTGATAGGTTCTATCAACGGGTCTAATTTGTACCGATAGAGTCTCCCGTCGATCACTCGCCACTCTGGGAACCTTTCGGGATATTTTGTGACATCAGCTCTGCGACGGAGGTACCAACTATCAACTGGCTCCCCCAGGGCGGCTATCTCAACTTCAAACATACGCGATAGGGCGTCGGGTACTTGGTGATCTTTCCCAGGGCGGTGTTCGATCGCGAAATCCCATTGCTGTATTTCCGCGACCCATCGGGCTAACCTCCCCGTCGGCACTTTTAGATTTCTCAGCCATTTGAGTGGGCTGTGGTCGGTGATTACGGCGAAGTGATACCCCTCGACGTACGGTCTTAGTTTTTTAATAGCCCAAATTAGACCTAGATATGTTTTAATGTGAATCTATCGCTCGATGTTGGAATATTGTAAATAATTTACTATGCGTCTCTTCGAGCCAAATCGTTTTATTTATACAAAATTCGCCAAACGTTTCAGGATATATGTATCCCCTCTTCAGTGGCTAATATGTAAAAAAACCTCCATCTTTCACATAGTAAAAAGACAGTTGTTGTCCAGCCTCGGCCGGTGCCATATTGCCATCTAATGGCACCGGTAAAAAACCGTACTGTTTTATAATTCTCGAGTCAAAATCCTCGCCATATGCGATATTCCTTGTCTTTTTACTATGTGAAAGATGGAGGTTTTTTTACATATTAGCCACTGAAGAGGGGATACATATATCCTGAAACGTTTGGCGAATTTTGTATAAATAAAACGATTTGGCTCGAAGAGACGCATAGTAAATTATTTACAATAGACCTAGATATTCCCGTTCGGTAGTAGTGTAATTCTGCTCGGCCTTGGTTAACATGCGGCTCACGAACACTATTGGGTGTTCTCCATCGTCAAATTCTTGAGTGAAAACGGCCCCAACTACGATGTTGCTCGCGTCGCATTATATACAGAAAGGTTTTGTGAAATCCGGTCTTGCTAATACCGGGGCTGAGGCTAGGGCGATTTTGATGCTCTGGAAGGCTTCCTGTTGATCCTTCTCCCATGACCAAGCTTCACTCTTATAGATTAAAGCTGTGAGAGGCGCTTTCAAGTCAGATGCATCTTTCACAAACTTGTCGTACCACCCAAATAAACCCAGTAATCGGCTAACCTGTGCAGGCGTTTTAGGTACGGGATATTGCAGTATCGGTGCTATTTTCTCGGGGTCGGGGCGTAGCCCTTCTTTGTCGAGGATGTATCCCAGATACTTGATTTCCCCTACACAGAAGTTGCACTTTTTCGTGTTAATCGTCAGTCCTGCGTCTACAAGTAGTTTCAACACATGCCTGGTCCAGTATTTATGCTCTTCGACGGACTCTGTGGCTATGACGACATCGTCGAGATACCCGAACACAAATGGGGCTACGGCAGGGCCAAATAGGGCGTCCATGAGATGCTGCATCGTTGCGGGGGCGTTGCAAAGCCCAAAAGCCATTCTGGTAAATTGGAACAACCCCATGCCTGGTACGGCGAAAGCGGTGTACTTCTTGCTGTTCTCTTCCATTTTCACTTAGAAGTACGCTTGCCGGAGATCTATTTTGCTGAGATATTTCGCGTTTCGCAGCAGATCGAGGATCATCGTCATCGGTGGCAACGGATAACTGTCTTGTAATTAACACAGAATCTCTCCGTGCCATCTGGCTCCGGCACGAGTACGGGTAGACTGCAGAAGTCGCTGGCGGAATTTTCGATGACTCCTAGCTTTCTCTACGGCGCCCTGTATAGCAGCTAGCTTTTTCGGGGACTTCCTTATCCACTTTTGACGAATCGGCGTCTCATCCGTGAGTTGGATGTGGTGCTCTGTCTTGGTGGTGAAACCTGGAACATCCGGAGAGTACGCAGGTAGTATTTCCTTCACGATATTGTCTATCTCTTGACGTTCTTCCATCTCCAACTCCAGTATTCCTGCGCACTCAGCGTAGATTGCTGCTGCTGGCTGGTCGCTTCGTTGATCGAACTCTCTCCATGGTCCTGAATTGGCTCTCCACCAGCCTCTATGGTCTGTCTCTATTTTGAACAGGTCACTGAAGTCTTTGCCTAACAGAATTGAGTGGTGGACTTCCTTCACGGCTCGTACAGGTACGATGTTCGAGATTCCTTGTAAATCGAATCGGATATCGAAATATCCCAGGATTGGCGTTCGCGCTCCTGTGACAGTTTGGATGTAAGCTTATGCTTGACGAAGTCGACTAGCGAGGCGCTGGGTCACGTCTGGGCCTACTAGAGAAATGACGGCCCGTGGATCGAAGAGTGCCCTGTATTGAATTCCTACAAGGATAACTCGCAGGTAGTTTCAGTTAGCTCAGTGCTGTTTCAAGCGTTTCCAATTGCTTGTATTCTTTAGCTTCTTCCGGGTCTTCTTCATCCTGCAGCCACGTCACGGCTTCGATTAACTCCAGTTCGTCCAGGACTGATATCTTCTTGAGTTGACTTAGTGGTTGAACTGTTTCTTTCTCGACTTCGGTGTCTCTTTTGGTTTCTTCTGGGTCCTCGGCCCAAGTCAGGCGACCCGTGGCTGACGGTTTGGCAGGCGGTGTTTCTGACTTGAATAGCGTGACTCGGTTCAGGTAGTTCTCCTGTAACTCTAGATTTCTCTCTTCTACTCTCCTCTTCCATATCTCTAAATTGAGCTTTGAGAACTCCTCAGCGCTTAAGGGGTTTTCTCCGCTCCTCAGTTTTTTCTCGAGTTTCTCAGATTTCTCGGGTCTCTCAGATTTCTCGTATTTCCTCGTAGTGTTGCTACTCCCCAGAGGCTCCATCGGCACCCCTCTTGGCTTGGCTTCCGCACTCTTTACTACTTGGACTTCAGGTCTCTCTAGTATGAATTCCACAGTTCTTCCGCTTTCTCCTAAGTTCGGTTCGGCTGCGGCATTCCTCTGCTTATAACTAATGTCTCCTCCTTGCTCTTTTCTTGGTTTTAGGAATTTCTCTATGCCCTCGTTTGAATGCTGTTGTCTCTTGTTACGAGTATTTCCTCCTTGTGTTTGTTTCGCTAGTTTCTCTCGAGACGAGGTGGGGTTTTGGTAGGCTCCTATATCCAGGTTTCTCTTATCTACCGCCATCTTCAAGTTCGAACTTCCAATTCTTTCGATTGGGGCTTCCGGCGGCTGGTTTGTTCTGTTTGCTCCGATGCTCCGTTCTAATGGCAAAATGCCACTCTCTCCCCCTTCCAAGACTGACTCTCAGGACTCCTACACCTCCTAATATGCGAATCTGTTCTGCAAATTGAACTGCAGGGGAATTTGCGTAATTTGTGGGCTTGGCAGCTGATGCTGGGTCTGCTGGGATTGTTGCTGATTGCCCAGTGTAGGCTGCTGGTATTGTGGGGGTTTCTGTGGGTTACCCTGTGGTGATTGCTGGTAGTGCGGGGATTGCTGCTGGTTGCTCTGAGGGATCTGACGTACTAGTGTGGGAGACAGTTGTCCCTGCGTTTCCCAACCCATTCTGGATCTGAGTACAGACTGGTGACTGGCAATTTTGGAACCGTGCGCCCTGTTATCCGCAAACCTGGCATGTTAGCTTCGGGCGCTCTGGGCAGTTCTTCAATTGGTGGCCCATCTGTCTACAATAAAAGCATTGTGTCAGATAGCAATCAGCTGCTCTGTACCCAGTCTGATGGCACGTATAGCACGCTCCTACGTATCTTGTTTGGTTGTTCGGACTGCCGCTCGGTGGTGGTGGTATCTGTGCTGGTATCGGTTGGGGTGCGCGCGGATGTGGTGTTCGATAGTTTCTGTTCACCGTGTTCGCCTGAGTTGCGCAGACTGGATCTCCGGGTGGTGCTTTAGATTGTGTTGGTTGCGTGCTCTCCGGTTGTGTAGGCGTCGCAGGAGTTTTAGCTTTATTCTTCTTTCCCTTTTTCCCTTGTGCGGGTTCGTTGTTACTGTCATTCGCCGCGGCTACCTCGCTCGTCTCCTCAACAACAGCTACCTTCGGCTTGGCTAAGGGTGTTCAGGCTACGGCTGGGAGGCGTGATTTTTCCGCTCGTGACGGCGGTGTGTATCGAATATCTTCTTCCACCTGTTCCTCATATCTTCTGCCGTACTTCTTGACATCATGATACGTCTCAATGCTTTTTCCTTTTAGCCCTCTACGGTATTTTGTTCGTAAGCCTTTGATCAGAATTTTTATTTGTTTTCTCGATTTCGATATAGCGAAAGTTTGTGACATATGCGTCTATTTTCTCGCCTTTACCCTGGGTTCGCTTGTACAGTTCATCCATTATGTCACACGATGATAACGTCCTGCAGTATCTCTGGCAAAAGGCTTCCTCAAAATCTCTCCAGTTACGGACGTCTCTTTTCTCGGTGTTATACCAGAGAGCTACGCGGCCTGTTAGCGTATAGGAGATTATCCCTAAGATTTGCTTACTGGTTTGACCTGTGCTAACCTTTATCTCGTTGAGTTTCGAGATATATTCCTCTGGTTTGTCTTTGGCTTCAGCGGAGAATTTCACGCCGTAGCTCTTCAGAATCTGAATGCGCGATGCGTACTGTTCTAGATTACTATTCTTTCTCTGTTGGACTCTTGGCTCTGGCTATCATCACTGTGCCTGCTTCGTCGATAACTGTTACGGGTTTGTCGTCTCGAGGTTCTGCGGACTGGTGAAGGGTTATAGTCAGAGTCTGAGCTATCTGACGATACGGAGCTTTACGAAGAACTACTAGGACTCCTATATTCTTTGTCTTGGCGTCGACGCGTCGAGTTTGCGTGTTTCGGATATCTAGTGTGCGGAGCGGGTTTTCTCCTATTTTTCTCCTCGTGGTGTCGTCGATTGTCAGACTCTCTCGTGTCATATCCATGTTCTTCAAGGAGTGTTGGATATGTTGGCGGTGGTTGCTGCTGTGGTCTTGGTGGGGTGTTGTTTTTGATCCGATGAACCTTCTCGCCCTCCGCGTTGCTAGGCGATCGTTGAGAGCCGGAGTGAGCCGTGAAGCTCTCGCGTATCACCGGTTGTGCTGGATCGGACGCGTTACATAGTGGGTCGACCCAAGCGTTCCTATGATCGCTACCATCGGCTGCATTTTCCCGATATTCTACGTAGTGTTCATCTCCGTTGGGCAGCATATGCGGTAAGCTTGTTGTTCGTCCTTGTTTCTCCGTCCCATGGTTATGTCTCGAGCGTGAAGGCTCGGATATAGCTTCTATTTTCCGGGGTGTGCTGCTTAAGGGTTTTCTCGGTGAATTCCACTGGTAGATGTTGGGTTCGACCCCCTCGTCTGACGTGTGTTCTTCGCATTCTGCATCGTTACTCCGTGTTCGGATCCTCGGAATTGCTCCTGTTTTCCGCGAGCTGGTATTGGCTATGGCTTCGGCCGTTGGTGTTGGTTTCTTGACATGGCTTTCGTGCAGCTCTGTTAGGAAGGATCCTGTTTGATCTACGAATCACATCTACGAATTGTTGTAGCTCGTGAGAGTGTTGTACTCTATATGGGATGCCATGTTCGTTACCTTGGATCAAATTGGTCACCCTGTGTATTTGACGTACAGTTACGTTTTGAACTCTGACCGTATTCTTGCTAGAGGTGGGCGGGTGAGCGGTAATATGTTCGGATGCTATGTTTCTCCATGACGACCCTCTTGGCTTCCGCTGGTTTTTTGGCAATAGCGCTGTCTCCATAGTTTTTGGTGGTACACGCACATCCTCGTCCCATTCATACCATGGGACATCAGCTACTCCATCATTTTTAATCCACAAGCGAAGCAGCCGGTCTTAGAGAATTTCTAAAGATCCGATTCCGCTTACTCGGCTTTCCAATAGCTGTTGGACGATATCCATATACGACATCCTTTTAATATCTCTGTGGTGTTACCTAACCGATCGTTTGTTTTCTCGTAGTGTTTGCATTATTTCAGCGTGTCTCTGCTCGTCGCCCATAGCACTAATATTTTTCGCGGAATGGCGACTGGATTATTGGTACTCGGGGTCAGTTTGTTTAAGTGCTTCCGTGTTCGAGGGAGAATTTTCTCAACCTCTGGCTGTTCTAGCTTTTATCCCCCGTACCTAGCTAAGTAGTCCGTAACAAGGGAGAGTTATGTTCTCGACCTTTGGCAGGGCGGTAAGGGAAAATGAAGAAAATTGACTATCTACCTACTCACTGTAACGAGGGGTTTCGCAATTGAGGTGCAGGCAGTTAACCGTCAATATTATTTTCCCGTGCCCCGCTGGGTAGACTCCCTCGCAGAATATGTTAGGTAGAACGGTTGAGGTTAAATTATTAACGACGAAATAATTTCTTGGTAGAACAGGGTTGACACGGGATTCGGCATTAATATTATAATTAATAATGATAATAATACGATTAATAATAATATATGGTATGCTTATAATTAGTAGTAGTGAAAAAAATAGTTCCTTATTTTATAAAATTTCTTTTGGAATTTCTCACGTAGAGAGAAGTTCTTGCCTCTTCTGTCGACTCGGTGGAATAAAATTCTCTCGCGTAAGAAGAGGAAGAAATTTTGATTCTACACAGTACGCGGTTGTCGAAGAAGCAACTATGATTGTCGAACTGTGGGATAAATCTTGCGTATTCGATGATAAACCGCGGTCGTGGTGTATCTAACACTTGGGGTTTTGCGTCCAGCTAGTGAAATTTTCGGTGTACCACGTGTTACAAAAAAAATGAGGCAGGCGAGATTTTACTCTGGTCCGCGAAATTCTCTTTCACTTGGTGTGACTGTTGATTATGGTTGGCACTGACGCTTTTCACGAGATTAGATTACGGGGCTCCGCATATAACACGCACGCAAATTTGAATCCCACTGCACTCCTGTATAGAGGAGACAAAGCTTCACTGGACTGGCTTGGCTACGGCACCACGTGTGAATACTCAGTATCTCTCAAAAATAAACTCAGTTTTGTAGATTAACTCGGGGCGAAATTTCTTGCGTATTGCGCACACAGAAAAAATTTGATTTTTGTTATTTTAATTCGTCGTGCACGAAAAAAAATGCCGAAGTGAGCTATTTCCGAAATAGTCTCTGTCGAGAGAAAGCGTAAGAAAAAAAAGTAAGGAGAATTTTGTTTTCGGGTTTTTACTTAAATTTCAGAAAGAAATTTGTTGTGTCACTGCGCTCGCGTTGGTCCTCGCCAAACAACCGACGCCACCATCCAAGATGGCCGCCGCAACGTATCTGCTCGACCAAGATGGCTCCCACTCCTCGTGCGCTCTCTCGCAGCTCGGCGGCGGCGCCGTCACAGTGGTGACTCGGCATCGTGCTGCGGACTCTCGCGCGCTCTCCCTCTCTCTCTCTCTCTCTCTCTCTCTCTCTCTCTCTCTCTCTCTCCTACGGCGCGGCCCAATGCCGACGCCTGGCTGTGGCTCGGTACATAGTCTCTCCCCTGTAAGCACCCAGGCATTAGAGCATATTCATTCTGCTCGGTTTCAGGTGTCTGCAGGGGAGCTACCCGGTTATAACGACGAAATCTCCGTCGCAAAGAACAGTATTAACAATTTGCTTTAGTTGTTCATTTAACTTTCCATATTGGTCTTGAACATTTATCGCACATTCTGAAAAGCCATCGTTGAAATCTATCTAATCGAATTGAGCGCATTACGCTTGGCGTCGATCATCGCTGCCGAGATGAAGTGAAATTCGTTCGGTGCAACTTTTATTTTGCCGGCGACCGCTGCGATTCCTTGTTTTTTTGGATTTAAAAAGTAAGAACATTAATAATTTTGATAAGGTGACACCAAGGACTCAGGAAAGCTAATCTTGTTGAACATTTTTTTTGGGCCTTTCTTTACTACAAAAATATGAAATCCAAAATATTTCCTTCCAATAGGGCTTTTAAGCCATGCAAAAAATACTACCAGATCTTAAAAAATTTGTTATAATTAACAATATTCAATATTTCGCTCAATAAACTTAATCTCAATAGAAATCATTTGTTTGCTGATCCCGATGTAAAAATGATGTATTTATATCCTTAATAACCCCTTATACCTTGTTTCCAAGTTATGAACTTGATAATTATTAATGAATAACTGTTTTTAACCAAATAAACATTAAATAATTTAAACAATCAATTTTTATTAAGTGGATTCCATTATGAATGAAATTTCTGATTTCTCAAGGAGAAAGCTTTGCAACGGTGCAAATTTTGAAGTTGAAAATTCCGACGAATTTCTACGGTTTACGTGTTTCTAAGTGAGAAAAGCGTAGTTCTAAAAAATGTATATATGTACGTACGTACAAGCGCAAAATTTGTCCAGATCATATTTCTGGAATGATTCGATAGAATAAACTCAAATTTTGTGTGTAGACTCATTGAGTCCCAACTGACATCCCATTACAATTTGGAGACAATCGGCTTCTATATACCGCTCTTTTTTTTAGAATTTATACGAAATTTTGATATTTTTTCAAAAAACTACATTTTTTATCCAGGGTACTGGCGCTTGGGCGAGTGCTGGGGATAATTCACTGATTCAACGTCGGAACAGCTTCGCTCACATGTATAAATGAGCGCGCAATTTCGGGAAGAGCGTTCATTCTTCTACCGGAGCTGGAGCTAGAAGGAACAATACGTCTCCTGGCTAGTGGAAGCACGAGGAGAAGCGCTAGCGCTCCTGAAAGCTCTGTATGCGAAGCATTGAGTCTCCCTTAGGGAATCCGACTAAATATGGAAATACAGCGAAAAACTTTTTGCCGTGTATATGGCTATATTTTATTAAAATTATTTTAATAAAGAAACAAAGTTGATTTAAAACATAAATTTTTTCTCAAAAAAAATTCCCTTCGTATGGCGAGATGCAAAGTCAGACTAAGCGCTCGCACATCTTATCTTATGCGCTGAACTACCCCTAGACTCAATATGTGGTCTAGGAGGGAAAAAGCGATTTTCGAAAACTAAAAAGAAAAAACAAATTCTAGTTTATCAGGTACAGATGAGTCGCAAACACTTAGCATTACGCCTAAGTTAAGCGCTCACACATTGTTGTCTTAATAATATAACCCTAGGTTAGTATATAGATAATACTAACCTAGGGTTTGAAATCAACAACCCCAAGAAACCAACAAGCACAGTAAATCAATACAATTTGACATATAATTTTTTTTTAAATTCAATATAATTGATTCATAAATATTATTAGACATCTCGGTATCATCCTGAAGTCTACACTCCTCCATTACAATAGTTTTTGTTAAATTATCATACATAAAAAATTTAAGTGTCCAACCTGTACTATAATATGTAATAAAATTTTGAAATTAATGGAAACATAGACTTAAATTCATCCCTATCGTATCGTAACTATCGTACGTGAACGGAACACCACTATAGTCTGTGTCTAGTAATCATACCATGGGTTTGAAATCTCCATCCTCAAATGATTCGTATTCTAGGCCAATGATGATCTTCTTTGAATATCAGCTGTCCAGTGAATATAACGAGCAAAACAGTTTTGGCGATTATCGTTGGGCTGATGATGTCTTATAAAGTAGTGTATCAAACTGCTTAAATACGCTTTGAGAGTAGTAGGAAACGAGTGCACTACAGAACGTCGTAGTAAAGAGTGAAAGAAAACACTGAGTGATACATCCTAAGAATGTAAAATATCACGTGTTGCTATTTTCGTCTTATAGAAACGACATTTTAGACGGGTAACATTTTTGCAAACATCTGACAATGCATCCACCGTTTCCAATAAATACTTCATCAACACTTTTCTTACAATGTACATACCGTCTGACAATGTCATCGTTTTTTCAGATGATCGGAGACAATATTTATAAACTTACGCATACCTAACCAATTTAAGCCGTGGCAGGTCAGGTGTCTTGGCCGACGATGCGCCAAAAGCATCGTCAGGAAGAAACACCACCGCCAACTATTGCTAGGTGCAAAAGGTGCAGGCACCTCTCGCCTATGACCGGCCGTGTCGCAGAGCGAGCGGACAGAATACTGTTGGATCTCGAGTGGCTCGGAGCTATTCTGATATCAATAAAGCTATCTTACACTAAAACGTCTGTTACCGGGATTACTACTTGTGACGTGGTACTTTTTCCGTCCTTGGGGAAGCGCAGTACCACGTGATGACACCTATTCAGGTTAACCGCGAGCTCGTATTTTATTAATTAAATGGACGCCCGAACTCGCGATCTGGTTACTCTTGTACTGCCGGCTGGAGAACTCCTTGAGCTCTGGGTCGCGGGCGAGAGGTGCAGGGAGGGAAATACGCAAAAATGAATGAACGCTTCTTGCAAAATCAATACTTCGTAATTTATTTTTAAATCAAAGTTTTTGTGCTCGCGGACGCGTGTTGGTCCTCGGGCGAGCTCTCTGTCTCTACGCGGGCTGACTCTAAGGATAGAACTCGCGGCGGGGAGGTATCTCTAGGAAACACTTCTACCTGTCTCTAACTCTGGTACTCCACGTCCTCGCGTACTGATGAGGTCTCCTTCCCTGTGGAAGCGCACGCGAAAGAAACTAATAATCGCTCGGAAAATGCGCACGGGGGGGGGGTATTCGGGTTGCTCTGGTAGTCTCATTGAAAAATTCACTTTGGCTTGCTCGTTGTCCAATGGATTCCTGGATACTGACTCTCACGGCGCTCGGCAGCTACGCCGGTTCGCGGTGTCTATCGCTGTCTCACTCGCACTCACACATTTCCGTCAGATCGCTACCTCGCGCCTATCACACATTTACACGCTTTCGCACCATATAGCACAGTCATACTCTCGCGCCCTCTGTTACACTTCTTTTAAACGCGCGCGAAATTCAAAAAACGCTTACACGCTTGTCTGGCTCTACATACTGTGCTTACACATTTTTTGCTTACATTATTGTTTGCCGCTCGCACGCACGCTGTGGATCGAGCCGTAGCCCTCCACCTTTTCCCAATATCACTCGTTGCTACACGTTGCCTCCACTCTCTCTCTCGCTCTCTCTCTCTCTTGTCTGTCTCCAATACGCATTCTCGCTCGTTCGATACTTCCATCCTTCTCGAACTCACGCTACAGTTCGTTCCTCGCCAACATGGTAGCCGTCGCTAGCGTACGTTCGCCTCGTGGCTCGCATGCTTCGTATCTTCCTCTCTCTCTCTCTCTCTCTCTCTCTCTCTCTCGCTCTCGCTGCTTCGACGCTGCGCCGTGCTTCCCTCTCTCTTGCTCTCGCCTCGGCTGCCACGCGCTGCTACACGCTGTGTTCCCCTACTTTCTCGCTCTCACCTAGCAGGCTGCTCTCGGCGCCGCGCTGTCCTTTTCCGTCTATATTCGCTGCCTGCTCTCTGTAAACACCACCGAGTATTAGACGTTGTTGTCTACCTCGTGTGTCCAGGCGAGCAGCTGTTGACGGGATCCCCGTCACATACTCCACCCAAAGGCAGAACCCCGTTAATATCCGTAACAATATAGATCATCACACAACGAAATTATAACTCTGATAAATTAGAATTAAATTATGTTATAATAAGCTTATCTTAGTCAGATAAGTCATCAAGAGATCCAAATTCTTTTTGTAACTTCTAACCATGTCAACAAAGTGACAGTATAAAATTGGGCTAGATTCCGTACATACAAAAAATATGCGAACTTTTTTTACACTTTCCAAAAACGGTTTTTTGGCCATAACTCAAATTCTAAACATTTAACATACAAAATTTAAATAGAAATGTCGTAGATCTTTAAAAATACAATTTTTTCAAAAATCTTTTATAGATACATCAGATCAAGCCCAAATGTATTCAGTGAATGAATTTATTAAGCAGTTTCACTAAAAAATGGGCATAAATCTACTCATTGTAATTTCGATATTTTCACGATACACAATATACTATTCAAATGCAGGTTTGTCCTTCAAACTTGTATAAATTGTAAGCATCGGTAGATCAGACTAACGTGAAGAGCGAGCACTTGGCCTTCCGGACCGCAAGGCCAAAGTGTGGAGCGCTAGTTTTCCATGAAATCAATCGATTTTCGAAAATTCGGAGATTTTTTCCTTTGTTCAAATGCTACTAACTTTTAACCCAATCGTGCGTTTTCAAAGTTTAATAGCTTAAATTAAAGCTATTTTCTTCTACTTTTGTGTTAATTAGTTTCAAATTTTTATTTATTTCGTAGTGTGCTATATATATGCTTTGAAAAAACGATCTATTTGATAAGCACATATATAGCTTATCATAAACGAAAAGAAAAAACGCTTCAAGTAATTAAAAAGGACAAGAAAAGACTTTTAATTTGACGTATTGAACGTTAGAAATGGATCCTGGGGTCCTCCTGGACCAGCTCGTGGAACTCTAGAATCTAGTCGCGGCCTAAATTTGTATGCAATATATATATTGTTATGACCAGTGCGATTCGAGATGTTCGAATCGCGCATAGCAACCGCTGCAACTTCGCGGTTGTTATTGTATTTTGTTTATCAGTCTAGCGCAGACAGCTATTCGATTTGCATGTCTAAGCTTGAGTAATAAAGTCGTTCTTGTCTATCTTTTCTATAAATAAGAGTGTCAATAATCATTATCCTAACCCGATCACAACAATATATATGCGGGCGCCTTGGCCGCGGCCCTCGTGCGCTCGGCTGCGTATGAGAGGGAGAGAGAGAGAGAGAGGAACAAAGCGTTCGTGCGTAAGAGTGAGAGAGGGAAAGTCATACATGCGATAATATAGGAATTTGTAGAACGGATATATATATGGGTGGTTCTCTGACAAATCGAGCGGTCGATTTTTTGACCCTATCGAAAAAAATTTTTAAAATGTTCCTAAGAGACACATGAGTATCCCTGAATTTTTTCAGATTTTTTGCATCAAGTATCTTCGAGTTACAGAGGGTCAAAGTTGATGAAATCACGTTTTTTTGCTTTTTCTGGCTACTTTCATTAATTTGTAGATCCTCAGGGAAGCATTTTTCACTATAGAGATATATAACATTTTTTTCTGCAAATTTTCTAAACTATTCAAAAAAAATATTTTTAATGTCGTATATATATGTTTTAAGAAAGTTATAAGTCATTTAAGTCTTAAAATCAAGTTTTAGGAAAGTTCGATCATCCGGATCATAACCAAAAAATTCATGAAGATACCTTATTTCAATTCAAAAAAGTCTGCTTAAGACCCAGAATGTCAGAGGCCTTGGTTTCTCTGTAAAAAATCATTATATCCGTTCATATATGAAAAAAATTTAGTTTTATTGCTATATCGAAGCATTTCACTAACCTTATCATTTTTTTAATGACTGAAATTATTATAAAAAAATTTACGTAATTGATAAAATTGGTTAAATTCTTCTATATAGCAATAAAACTAAAATAATATAACTCTGACATTCTGGGTCTTTCGCAGACTTTTTTGAATTGAAATAAGGTATCTTCATGAATTTTTTGGTTATGATCCGGATGATCGAACTTTCCTAAAACTTGATTTTAAGACTTAAATGACTTATAACTTTCTTAAAACATATATATACGACATTAAAAATATTTTTTTTGAATAGTTTAGAAAATTTGCAGAAAAAAATGTTATATATCTTTATAGTGAAAAATGCTTCCCTGAGGATCTACAAATTAATGAAAGTAGCCAGAAAAAGCAAAAAAACGTGATTTCATCAACTTTGACCCTCTGTAACTCGAAGATACTTGCTGCAAAAAATCTGAAAAAATTCAGGGATACTCATGTGTCTCTTAGGAACATTTTAAAAATTTTTTTCGATAGGGTCAAAAAATCGACCGCTCGATTTGTCAGAGAACCACCCATATATATATATATATATAGCGAGCTAGCGCAAACTAGGGGATTCTAGTGGCATACCGTTTAATGAAAGAAATGATAAGACTTAATGAAATAAATTTATTATACTATAAAATAAAGTATAAATACATTATAAATTAAAGCCGACTATCACCGGTAATCAATAATAATGATAGGTTGAAGAAGCCGTGTTGTTGCTGAAAAAAACAGCACAATTACGACAAGGAAAAAAATTGAAAATGATTATTTGCTTGAGTTACTTACAGCTTTTAAATTTCTTCTTCCTCCTCGTCGCTCGAAACGCACATTTTTTTAAATCTTTCGTCGTCGGATTCTATAATTCCATTTTCGTCAACACTCACATCCGAGGCCGTACTTTTCAGTAATTCCTCCCAATAGTTGTGGCCGGGATTGGTTTTTAAATTATATATAAATGTAAAGTTTTGACGAAGTTTTAACTCCGTGAGCGCGATAACACTATCACTTAAATCAATACTTTTATTGCGCAGTCCAGAGGTCTCTGCGAGGTATTTAATTTTATTTTCAATAAATATTATTGAAATCATTACGACGACAACCGTAAGTGAGGTAAACTGTACAATTTCATTTGTAATTTCCACCCTTGGCCGGTTGATGTGGAGATCGTCAGTCAGATGATATTTTCCGTAGTAAAGCCTCTTCGTACGCGCATGTTGTTCGCAAAGTTTGGACTTCTGATCCCACGTGGGCTTTCCACACCTGTGTACACTTAATCTTTCACGCCACAACACTGCCTCGCATTCGTACACCCTATCAAAATAAAAATTTTTCCATACATCTTCCGTACAATAGTGCACCACTTTAAGTGTAAAATGTATCAAATAATACAGCACACAGTTCCACACTGCACAAAATGTTAAAGCAGCGTCGTCGTAGTCCACGGCTTTGAAAAGTTTATAATGTTGCGCAGTTATAAACTTCTCCACAGGCGTTGTCCTGATGAATTTGTTATCATCATCCGAGCAGCGAATCACTTTTTTTTCTCGGCCAGTTGAAACATTTTAATAAGAATTGCGCGATGATTTTAACGAAGAATTGGGCGATTTGAATCTAATGTGCAGCGCGAGCGAGTCGTACTGATGCACGCGGCGTGGTCGCCAGCGAGAGCGAGCAGAAGAAGCTCCGATTTCGCTTGACGAAAACTGCAAGCATGCAACTAATCTACTCGTACGAAAAGCGGGTAAAGAATCAAATTTTCGGAGTTGCACTAATATGTTCGTACGACTACCGAATAAAGGAATAAAATTTTCGGAGTTAGTTCACGATAGAATACCGGCGCGAGCAGTTCGATTAAAATTCGGGCAAACATGTCGAGCATAATTGAAGCTATTCAGTCATTGAAGCCGCTGTGTGGGTGTAGATACGCTGATCAGTTTTTTGTTTCGGAAAATATGTCTAAAGAAAATCTTATAGACAGATTTTGTGCGATTTTAAAAATGGTACCTTACGGCTTTATATTAACAGCATTGCGGGAGAATATTTTTAAGTATATAGAGGTGATACAGATTGTAAAAAAAGTTCTCCAAGAACGGCGTGAAAACGAAGTTCGATTGGAGCAGAAAATACTCGACGGGATTGAAAATAAATGTAAGTAATATTGAATTAAAATTTACAATTATTTAAATAACGTTTATTTATATAAAAATTTTGTCTGTTCAG
Organism: Philotrypesis tridentata; assembly: GCA_018906965.1. Taxonomy (NCBI): domain Eukaryota; kingdom Metazoa; phylum Arthropoda; class Insecta; order Hymenoptera; family Pteromalidae; genus Philotrypesis; species Philotrypesis tridentata. The sequence goes on from JACCIB010000212.1 coordinate 97,414, forward strand.
TAATTGAATATAATACGGCGAAAACAAAAAGATTACTTATTATCGCGGCGTTAAAAAGCGAGAACTCTACAGAAAAAATAAATGAATCTTCGCTGTCTAAAAAAGGTAATATTATATATTTATTAACATTATTTGTAATGATGTAGTATATAAAAAATGTAATACACCATTATAAAATTTTATTTTCCAGATTCTACGGTTGAAAAAAATATCAACAACGAATCCCCGTCAACTAGCAGTCATGCTTCAACATCGAACGAAAAAAATAGAAGAAGGTATTATTATTATTATTATTATTATTATTATTATTATTATTATTCTCTTACTTATACAGTTATAACTTTCTGAATAAAATTCTAATTTTTAATCAAATTAAATTCTAGATTTGGAGACTAAGAAAAATCTGAAGCTGAAAATAATAATAAAAGAAGATACTATTCTTGAAGAAAATAAAAAACTGATTACACCGAATAAAATATTGAAGACATCAGCAGAGAAAAATATTTATGACGATCCAGCTGATATAGAATGTATGTATGAATAATATTATTTAAATTTAAAATCGATTTATACGTGATTTTAAAATTAAATTAATTTATTCCAGATATATTCCTAGATTCGGATGAGGATGAAGGCAGCGCTAACCCTGTAGAGCCACCCTGCCCACAGAGCGCAGTACATATATTTCAGCCATTAGAGGAGGAGGAGGTAGACATTGCGCTGGCTGGCGAGCCAAATATTATACCTCCTCCGCAGCAGCAAAGAGAAGAAGAAGAAGACGGTGGTAATGATGAAAATGGTGTTAATGATGATGATAGCGAGGAAGAGTTTGACAACGAAGAGGGACAGCGGCTACCAGAGATACCTGGACCACCGATTGTATACCAAGTCGGATATGATGCAGGTAAATAATCCATCAATTTATCAATGATGTATATTAAATATTTAAACAAAAAATTAAATTACTTATAAATTCAATAGAAAACGTCCCCTTTCTTATTTTTCCGGACGAAGAATCATTCACAAGTCAGGACGCAGACAATTATATAGAAGCAATAGAAGCTAGAGAAGATTGAATTTAGTATTTCGAATTTTTAAATAATAATAATGATACCGGTTATGTAAATGTATTGAGAAAAAATAGTTCATTATTATAATTAATTGTATAAAATTGTAACAAATGAAATAAAAATGAAATGATTTATAACCTAATTTGTAATAAATATTAGCTAAAAATTGTGAACTTCCCCAGTACTTTAATTAAAACTCTGATATTTCAATTTCAATTTCTATCAAATATTTAAAAATACTTTTAAAATTTTAAATTATAATCTAAATTAGCAATTGCATATTTTCATACTATCCTTTTACGGTATTCTTGATTTTTAGAAAAGATTGAATTTATTCATGTAGAAAGTCAACTAAAAGTTGGAAAGCGCTTTTATTTAAAATTATTATATCCGTTTTCTAGAATATAATTCCGGTGTTGTACAAGAAGGGAGAGGTGCAGATACCGATGAAGAAGAAGAAGAAGACGACTCCGATGAAGGTTTTGTAGAAGTGCGGCCGCCAGGAGATAGATTCAATATATTAGGCGTAAACTCGCGCTATTACAAGCGATTTCGCACCACGGGTATAAAGACGAAAATATCATTTACATTTCCCGAAAATTCTAATAAAATTCCGATTTTATGCGAACTTATGGTTAGAAGCCGCCTTGCGCGACATCAATATTTACCTCACAAATGGCTGTGTAGATACCGATATTATAGGGTATACGCTAGAAAATCCTACATTAACGCAAGGTTTAATTTTTATGTCTTTAAGGCCTGTAGGTCATTTCAATTTTACCGAATTATTGGAAATTATAAAAAAGTAAGCCAGAGCAATGCCGAATTTGATATACGTGAGCCTATGGATATAGCTGCGTGTATTGTTCGACCGTTAGCAGGCGGTGCACGAAAAAAATTAACTCATGAAAATATATACAAAAAATCTATTTTAAATTTTCTGAACAATGACAATTTATGTTTTCCCCGTTCGCTAGTTGTGTTGGATTTTTACAGAAAAAATGGGATAGTATTCGAAGACCAAGAGGACAGTTGCAAAAACGATTAGCGGAAGAGCTTGTTACTAATGCTCGAGTACGTACATCCGATACTGGCTGCAGTATTCGGGAAATAAAATTATTCCAAAATTATTTAGCAAAATTATTGGAATCAATAGCGATAGTAGTTTATAAGTTCAGCACATTAGGAAATGGCGGTAGACCCATTTTTGATGGGTCACCCGAGGTATTAGCGCTAAAAGGTAGAATTTCGCACACACTACGAATTTTGTATTACAGTAGTAGGACGTATCTTCAGCCGATTTTGAATATCCTTAAAGCCTGTGGAAGTCAGGGATTTTGTATACCGTGCAATAAATCGTACAAAAACGAGCGAGATCACCGATGTTCAAACAATTGTAAATCCTGCTTGAGAAGAACCGTGTGTTTAGATAATTTTCATATAAAATGTAACGACTGCTTGCGAACGTTTCAAACTCAAGACTGCTATGACCATCATAGAAAAGCAGGTTCGTATCTCTCGACTAAAAATAGGAAAGCAAGTGTATGTAAAAGCGTTTTTATTTGCAAAAAATGTTTGATGTATGTAAGAAGTACGGAAAAAAATCGAGAACATCGATGCGGCCAATTTTTTTGTAAAATTTGCAAATGCTATAAGACGTATAATCACTTTTGTTATATGACTCCGTTAAAAAAGATACAGTCTACCGCTGAGAATAATAACAGAGAACAGAAAAAAATATTATTTGTATTTTACGATTTTGAAACAAGACAGGATAAGCCTATTCCCGGACAAAACGGAACATTCGAACACATCCCTACTTTATGCGTAGTCCAGCAAGTTTGCACAGATTGTATCGAGAGTGAGTACTTGAGCGAAAACTGTATCACGTGTGGAATAAGTCAATTCATTTTTAAAGTTAACCCTGTGAAGGAATTGGTAGATTTAACAGTTAAAGATACATCCAAATTTAAACGTGTTATATGCATTGCTCATAATGCTAAAGGATTTGATGCTCAATTTATTCTGAAATATTTGGTTAACGACAAGCTATACGATCCTCCGTCGATTATAATGAATGGCACAAAAATAATGAGCATGACAATCCTTTCTTAGGTAAAACTTCTTTTCTAGATAGTTTGAATTATCTGCCAATGCCTCTCAGCGCACTTACAAAAGTATTTGGAATCCCGGATCTGACAAAAGAGATTTTCCCGCATTTATTTAACACGTTGCAAAACCAATTGTATATCGGTCCGTTGCCGGACATAAGATTTTATTCTCCGGATACGATGTCTAACGAGAACAGAGCAAAATTTCTGAAATGGCATGAAGAAACCTCTAGTGTATTTGTGTATTTGTGAGTGTGCATTAAATATATTAAATGGTAACATTCCTATCAGTGACTCTCAAAAATCTAAACTGAAAAGACACGCAAAAATCCTTCGTCGCTTGGCCGAGAAAAGAGGATCGTGGAGTACGAAGAAAAAGATTATTCTTGCTGACGGTGTAAAAATTTTGACATTGCTGTTAACACCTGTAATAACATATATATCTTAAGTATGGAACATGCTCGTAAAATGATTCTCGTTCCTGAAGAGAATTTCAAACCTGAAAAAGAAACTAATGACAGTAGCAAAATTGAAAATATCACGCAAATTGAAGGTCATATTGAGCTACCTCTAAAGTCTGTACAGACACCGGGTACAGTTTGTTCACGCTTGGATCATGAAATGAGCAAAATTTTAAATTGAAAAGACATAAGTGAGCACGATAAGTGGCTATTATATTGTCAAGCTTTGCAGCATTTTCTCTACTTTCTTGGTGATGGAAGGCTTTTAAAGCTCGAAGACAAAAACGAGGAAGAAGAAGAGGCAGAAGAGGAGGTGGTTTTTCGGAATAATAATAATAATAATAATAACGATAACAAACAGAATATTCAGCTACGCGATTTGCATATTATTGAAAGCGTGCCACCAACATTCCGCACTAAAGCGCAACAACTGCTTGCGCGTTTACACAGGGCCGGTGTAGAGCGTATATCATGGAATGACAATGATGTGGTCTCTATAAATGGAAAAAAATATTGAAAACTTCAATATTGTCGATTTAATTAATTATGCTTTGCACGATCGAAAGAAATACAGTGTTACAGCTGGACGCTTACAATTTGCAAAATTGTTGCGAGATATAGGAGTACCTAAAGAATTTGTCGGGAATAACTCCTTGTGGAAAGCAGGTGCAGCTACAGCCGCTGTCAGTGTCGTTGAAGATCCCGGCTAATCAAAAATTCGTAAATCACTGCGTAGCTTAAAATCAGCAGAAAACGAGAGTATAAGTTCACCTAAAGTCAAAACAAAGGAGGAGAAAAAAGAAGACGTTGAAAGTGGTGAAAACGAAAATTACGAAAGCATTGACGAAGAAGACGGTGACAATACAATTATTTCGGCTGATTATCAGACACTTAAGTCTCGCCAGACTAAAAAAACAAAAATCTGGAGTTTGCTAGACATGTAAAATGAATAGAAAACTAAATAAGATTTATAAATAAAACTAAATATCTTACTACGGTATCGATAGACTTTATAAAACGTTACAATCATCAAAATCTCGAATTAAGGCGGATAAAGGGTAGGAATTCACAGGTTCTGAGTTTCAGAAATTTTTAAAAGAAAAAAATATAATGTTTCGAGTCGCAAGAAGTCCTGATGTAAAAGCAGCTGTCGCTGAACGTTTTAACCGAACGCTAAAAGAGCGTATGTGGAGATACTTTACGAATTTCAATACCAAAAAATATTTTACAAAATTTGGTAAAGTCTTCTAATAATACGGAGCACTCTAGTATAAAAATGACTCCTAGTAAAGTAAACATTCAAAACGCTTACGTGGCATATCAGAATTTAATGCAGAGATATGCTCGTAATTTTAAAAGACAAGAGCCTAAATACCACGAACACAACCTGGTGTGAGTTAGTACAACTAATAACGTCTTTTCGAAAACATATGAAGGAACGTATACAGAGGAAATCTTTGAAATTATACGCGTTTCACGTGCCAGAGCACCTTTTGCATATACGCTGCAAGATTTAGCTAGAGAAGAAATTGACGGAATATGTTATGAAGAAGAATTGACCCGAGTTCGTAAAGATCTAAGCAAAGATACTTTTAGCGTTAAGAATATTATTCGCAGTAAGGGAAAAGGTCAAAATCAGCAATATCTCGTCAGTTGGGCTGGATATCCCGACAAGTTCAATTCCTGGATACCCGCTAGCGAGCTACAACAATTGTAGAAATGAAGGAAGACTTTTACATACTTTTATCGAGTACAAACAGCAAAAAATATTTCCCCGACAATAGCCCTTCAAATTTTAGGGTGCAGCTTCCTCAAGAGATTCAATTGCATGGTCACTAGAAGGTGGCTCTTATCGAAGTTTATTACCCTCAAACAATATTACACATACCGGATCCCGCTGAAAAAATTGGATACGCATCGCAACTCTTAATATTAATTAAATCAACGATGAGATGTTAAAAAATTATTTCAGACCTCCGATATTTCAAAATAGTAGCAGTACAGATCAGATGGATGTAGACGAGGTTAAGTTGCCCTCGACTGTACAAGTGGCTATTTCTTCTGGAAATTACGGTAATTTGAAAGATTTAATAAAGGAGATAAATGAATTGCGTTATGTAAAAGATCACCTAATTTTTGAAATTAGCGATAGAGGCTTTATAAGGATAACTAAAAAATGTAAGGAAAATGCAAGTCATAGCATAGAAATATCCAAGCATATAAGTAGGATTTTAGGCTCGACATCCACAGAGCCGATTATTCTAGAGGATAAATGCTCAATTTACACATTTGACTATCCTGCTTCTACGAAAAACAGCCTACCAATTATGATAAATATTTATTCCGACATTTGCGAGCCTTACATTACCGGTGACACACAAACACCTCACTTAAGATCTTTTTTGATAGATAAAGATATGTATGATTTCGGATCGAGTAAATCGAAAGAATATACATGGCTGAATTATGTATCTTTACAGCGTTCTGATTTTCGGACAGTTCGAATCAATAATAATGAAATCAAGAGACCAGCAAGGCAATATTGTACCATTCGAGTACGGGACGCTCAGTGTTGCACTACTTTAAAAAAATTTATCAATAATGGCTTCCACTCATTATGACGCGTATTTCGATGCGCAGGTAGGACGTGGCGATGATTTCCCGGATCTAATCGACACTGTATATGCAGACAGAAATCCACAAAGAGGTTCCGGCATTGGTGGGTGCTTGAGAGGGATATACAGGAGTATTTTACCGCTTTTAAAAAGAGGATCTCGGGAAGTCGGTAAAGAAGCTGTCCGTGCAGGATTTAAAGTCGTTGAAAGATGTTACGCACAATAAGGTATCTCTTAAAGACGCACTTAAGCGACGTAAACAGGTATCTGGACAAAATTTAAAAAGAAAAGCAGAAGACAACTTGGATAGGTTACTAAACGGACGCGAGTATAAGAATGTGAATTCACTGTCGGAGCCTCATTCAATCGCTAGTAGCGACGGAGAACAGTCGAAAGTTGAGCCTGAGAAAAAAGTTTCCAAAAAGGTTAAAGTAAAATCTCCCAAACAGAAGAAAGACAATAAAAGTCTGCCGTAAGAAAGAAGAAAAAAAATCAGAAGAAGAAGTTACGCGCGATAGTTGATATATTTAAAAAGAAATAATTAAAATGTCATTTCTACATAGCTCATCTTGTGAGTGCATGAAGGAGGAGTTGTCTCTTTTTACAATTCCTCCAACGCAGACGACAATTGAAAGTTCGCAATGGATAAATTATAAACCAATATCATCTCTATCAAATGACTTACCTATAAAATTTGTCATCCTTGGTTCTGGAGAAGAATACATAGATCTAGCTCATACTATGTTATATTTACGAGTGAAAATAAAAAACGGATCCGAAGAAAAACTTACAGACGAAGATGATTATAAAGTTGGTCCTGTAAATGATTTTCTTCACTCTATGTTCAATCAGATTGAGGTTAGATTTAATCAAAAACTCGTGACACCAGCTAACAATGTTTATCCATACAGGGCGTATATAAAAACGTTATTAAATTACGGATCTGGAGCTAATAATTCTCATCTTTCATCCAGTCTATGGTACGATGATACGCTAGGATTTATGGATGACATTTCTGACAGAAATTTAGGATTTAAAACTAGAAGTTCTTTAACAGAAAAAGAAAAATGCATCGACCTTGATGGTCATCTTCATGCAGACATTTTTAACCACAAAAGTATCTTGTATATGGCGTTGAAGTCCGAGTAAAACTTATAAGATCGAGAAATGAATTCTGCTTAATGGAATCCTGCAGTAATGTGCTTGTAGCGAGTATAGTTGAAGCAAGTTTGCTCATACGAAGATCAAAAATAAATCCGGGTGTTTTAATAGCTCATAAGAAAGCTTTTTCAGAAGCTACTGCGAAATATCCTCTGATTCGCGTTGAAGTTAAAACCGTTACTATGCGGGGTGGTGTCCTCGGAGAAACTCTAGACAATATTATGCCAAAAAGCACAGATGCCGAAAAGGGTTAATAGGATTTGTGGATAATAAAGCTTTTAACGGCGATAGAAGATACAATCCTTTCAATTTCAAGCATTATAATATAAATTTCTTTTCATTGTACATAGAAGGAACACAATTGCCTTCAAAGCCGCTACAACCAAATTTTAAGGAGAATCTATACGTTGACGCATATCACACACTTTATTCAGGCACTGGAATTCATTTTATGAATCAAGGGAATAATATATCGAGAGAAAGTTATGCCAAAGGAAACTGCTTGTTTGCCTTTGATTGAACACCTGATCTATCCGCTAATAGCACAACTCATTGGAATCTGGTTAAACATGGCAGTAAGAGAATAGAAGTACGATTTGCCGAGCCGCTAGAATCTACAGTTAATTGCATCATCTATGCCGAGTATGATAATGTTCTAGAAATTGATGCTTCGAGACAAATTATTGTTGATTTCAGGAGTTAATGAATAGGTCATTGACTTTTAACATTTTTGCGCAGTTATACACGTTAGAACTTGAAGGAGAGTTTAATAGCACTTCGACCGTCAATCTGAACAGTTAACTCTTGCAATGGATTTTGTTGTTGAAATACAAGGCTTCGAGAATGATAAGGGTTACTTAATTCCTAAAGAAGTAGCTGCTGTGTCTGTTAGAAAGAATTTTTCAGCACATTGAGTAATTAGCCTGTGTGCAATTTTGGGGATTTGTCAATAACTGCGCGTAAAAAGAATAACTGGCTTACGCTGTACAAACACGGTATAGAATGTTTCGAAGGTGATGTACCTGAAAAATATCTTCTTACGAATCTCCGTGAATTATCTAAACATGTTGGACTGATGTACACCCGAGCAACTGAAAAAGCTAATTTGTTGCAACGAATAATGGCTCGAGAAGTAATAAATATAGAGGAGGAAATACAGTCTCCGTCATTTGATAAAGGAACGTCATCGCATGCATTTTGCATTCTTCTTTATACGAAAAATTCCTCGATCGAGTACAAATGCGCGTTAAACGAGGTTAACAAACGTAAATACTGGTTACTTTCTCAGCCAGCGATAAATTTACAGAAAAATTGCGAAGAAGAACACGATGAACAGTCTGGAAATATCGGCTACTCTTCAATCTCTTCCAGTCTGCACGCACGGTGTTTATCCGTCGGACCAGATTCCGAAATTTTGGACAAAACCTGCAATTATTGTATCTAATACGGAAGATCATACTAAACCTGGTAAACATTGGATAGCTATGTACGTAGACCAACTTGAAAGTGGGTATTATTTCGATAGCTACGGGGCTCCACCATCAAGCGCTGATCATATAAATAGACTCCGACAAAATTGTAAATACCATAGATGGAACACGATGAAGATGCAGAGTAAAAAATCAGACGTATGTGGTCAGTATTGCGTGATGTTTTCGCGTTTTCTGTCAAACGGCTTAGGGATGGACAAATTTAAAAATGTATTTTCCTCGGACTATAAGAAAAACGATGAAATTGTTTTAGAATTTTACAATAATTTAGTTCGTAATGATCTAAGCGCGCAAAAATCCTCTGTATTTCATTGCTATAAAAAAGTCTAATGAAATGTATCGATCAATATTGTAGAAAAAATCGTTTGAATTGAAAAAAAAAAAATAATTTGAATTCTTAATGATTTACTAAATTGTAGAATATAAATCGCTTACTTGACATTTTCGTTCAAATGCGAGAATGTCTTACTAAGCTATCTTTAGGTCGATGCACCTATAATACACACGTACGCAAAATGATGACTGTATCTTTTCGACTGTTCGCTCGCCATTCTCGCAGTAACGCTCGAGCAGGTAACATTAAAATTGATCATAAACGATTTTCCAATAAAAAATGTCTGTGTTACCAAGACAATCTTTCATTAACTCCTCGTACAATTTAAACGCATGCAATTCCAAAATTATTTCGATTGGGTTAAAAGAAGATATTTTAGACGGTTGTCTAAAACCTGTAATCACATTAGGCGGAATCGGCCAATCTGTTGAATTGACGGCTGAAGAATGGAGCAGTTTTGTAGAAAATTTTGAAGAAGTCTCCTGCTTCTTTCAAGAAGAGAAACACGTTCGCTGGGGAATGCCAATTACTATCAACGAAAATGTTTTCATTGTTTTTACTACGACATATAGTTCTAAATCAGTGATAATCAAGAAAAAAATTAATTCTAACTCGTCCACCTAGGGAAGTTACCGACGAACCAGACAAGAAGAAGCCACGCACATATATTCCATATGTAAATTTCAAACAAGTGACTTTTGAAAATCTAGTGTGAATTACAAATTGAATTAAAATTAAAATTGCATGTCTTCAAAGTATATCAAGCAGAGTTCAAAAATGTTAAGAACTTATATTTTATTGTAAAAACAATGAAACACTCAAAGATTCCAAATTAGTTATAAGAGAAAAAATAATGAGCGATTTAAGTGAGAGTGGTAGTTCTATTGTTAAAGATAATCCATATTTATTTAACACTATTTTCAACGAATTATGTATGTTTGTATAATAGATATTTAATTACAACAATTTTTTTTTGTTTTTATTCTTATTCAAAAAAAAATTAATTGATTAAGAATTAATAAATGGGAGAAAATAAAATATTTGTTAATTTATTTTTACCTTGATCTTTCCACTATCCCTTGATAATTGTATAAAAATATTCGTAAATTTCTTTTATATTTTTAAATAGTTATAATTAATATTTTTCTTTGTCATATTTCTATTAGAGATTTTATTATTAGCTCTGTTCACATCAGTTTTAAGATTTGAGGCCTAGAAATGTAGAGTTTGTTTACATTAATGCACTAGCAGATAGAGGGAGGTGTACTGATCCTAAAAGCCGTGAACTACTGTATACAAAAAACCTTTACTTTCGGCGCTAGAGCCTTCCAAAGGTTTTCCTCACTTCTCACTCCACAGTGTCAAAATCCTTCAACTTGCTCGTCCGTAAATTTCTTTTATATTTTAAATAATTATAATTAATATTTTTCTTTGTCATATTTCTATTAGAGATTTTATTATTAGCTCTTTTTACTAAATAAATAATTTAAAAGTAGTATATACAATCACATTCATACGAATTCACACACACACGTACACATACACACACACACACATACACACACACTAATTTACTTCGCACATGTACGATGTATTGCTGATTCTGCTTCTCCGAGCTCAGGCGCATACGTTGACCCCCCACTATTCGCTCTTTCATTTCTAAGCGCGCTTGCCGAAAGTGAGAAGCATCTACTCTTGCAGTTTAACATTTATTTGAAGTAGTGCCATTTATATAAGAAAATAGAGAGGTAAGGTGTCTTAAATTTTTGATATTTTATAATATTGTTGAATACAATGACATTTACTAATTCATCGATTATTTATGATAGGATGGGACAGCACGTTTTCTATAAAAAAAATCAACACAGTCTCACTGCATCATGTTGCTTAATCTTTTAATATTATAAACTGCATTAGTATTATTGTATGTAGATTCTTCAATGTAATCACCTTCTCGGGATGGAAATAGCAATTTATTCGAAAGAATACACATCGAAGCTCTTAGAACTTCTTCCTGGAGTTGCCTCTGACCGCTGCGTACGGAGCACAGGACGTGACGTGGGTAGTCACATCTGCGCGACCTGCCGGCGTTCGAGAGAGAGCACTGCAGGAAGCAAGACTACAGCGCGCGATTACATGCACGTGACCACGTGCATAAAGCTATCGGTATAGTATAATAATTAATTTTTATTCTATATATTATTTCTCTCATTTAAACGCTCAGTTATTTATTTATTAAAATACGATTGGTTTCTAGAAAATAAACTTGCCAATTTATTTATTGATATCACAACTTTCTTTTCTGAAAATAAATCAAAGTTAATGAAGTGATATAAAAAAAATGGTTGTCAGTTCAATGGAACTTTAAATAAGCGAAGTTGTTTACGAACATACATATTTTATTGATGAGAGTTTTATACATTCCAAGTTGATGTATATGTCGAATTTCAATGAAAAAATTGCACTTTTCTTTGGTCTAGAAATCAAAAAAATTTTATTAAAGTTAGAGGTTTCAGATTGATCAGACTTTCTTCTGTGAGCCGAAAGATAGTCAAAAGTGCATAGGAATATGAGAAAAATTACTAATAACCATATTTCTGAGCCATTTTACGCTTTTTTTACAGAAAATTAATGCGTCAAAACACTGGAATAATAACAACTACAAATGTTCCCGAGACACCAATAAAATTTCGATTAACACTATAATAAAGTATGACAAAAGAGCTTTAATTTAAAAAAAATATGCCAATTTTCGATGCTCTGATCAAAAGTTATGCCCATTTAAAAAAAAAATAATAAAAATCTAAATAGCCAATTTTTTCTTCTTCCTCCATATGCCTCCCCATGTTAAATTTTCATATTCTATATTTCGCATGTTCCTCTTGGTCCCATTGGTCCGAAAGCTCTAGCTTAAAAAATATTTTGCGAATTCTAGACCAAAGAAAAGTGCATTTATTTTTTGAAATTCGACATTTGAGCATAAACTCTTGTCAACGGGTAATACATTTTATGGAGAATTTGAAAAGATTTAATTTAGATAGAATAAACACTTCACACACACACACAAAGGTTGTAGAGAGTTTTAAAACATATTACGCTTTTTATAAACAAAATTGTTAATTGATTATTTTAATAATGTAAACACTGCTTCATCATGAAACATCGTCCGAATCTGCGCGCTATATGATGCATATTGTCTATATATTACGGAAGCTACGACAGCTGACGTAACCGGATATAAATTGTTCAGCCTATTCTAATTAAATAAAGTCAAAAAATTCGAAAAATTTCTGAAAAATTCTACTAAAATACTACGTATATTTTATTGTTGTAAATTTTTAAATTTGTTCAGAATATGATGCGCTAAATGAATCTTTGCAGCGCTTTTGGGAAGTTGAAGAGCTCCCGAATACGGTGCCTAAATTCAAGCCCGAAGAGGAAGCATGTGAGCGTCTTTTCCGCGAGTCTTGCACGCAAGGCCGGGACGGCCACTACGTTGTTCGACTTCCATTAAAATCAAATCCCCCTTTGGTAGCAGTAGAGATGCGAAAAATGGCTGTCGGGTCCCTCTCATCCATGCACAAGCACTACCCGCACGAGTCCGAGGTGGCTCAGGCGTATCGCGAATTTATGGAAACGTATGAAAAACTCGGTCACATGACGCGCATCCCGCCGACTGAGATTGATAATGTACGAGCATGGTATTTACCTCATCATGCAGTGCTGCAGTATGCGCCTGAGTCACCAGAGGTCTTGCAAAAAATACGCGTGGTATTCGACGCTTCGAGGCAAACGCGTAATAAGGACTGCTTAAATAAATTTCTTATGGCAGGTCCGCCACTTCAAAGGGATTTATCGTTAATTCTTTTGAACTGGCGTACATATCGTTATATCTTCACATGCGATATTGTAAAGATGTTTCGTCAAATCCACGTTGCACCAGAGGATCAAGATCTTCAAAGGATCCTCTGGGCTCCGAGAATGAATGAGCCTCCGAGAGAATATCGTTTGACAACCGTCACCTATGGCACCGCGTGTGCCCCATACCTTGCAATTCGTATATTGCAACGGTTTCCTCTTGGCGCCTCCTGTTTAGAGAATAATGCTTACGTCGATGACATCTTTGCCGGAGCCGATGAACTGCAAGATGCGATAGAGATAAGAACGCAACTCACGAAGCTTCTTAAATCCGCCGGCATTGAATTAGATAAATGGGCAGCGAATAACGAGCAGCTGATCCCCACACACCTCAAGCAGCTCAACTCTGAGAAGGAAATCGACAGGGATTCATCAGTGAAAACATTGGGTATACAATGGGTACCCAATAGCGATGTTTTTACCTTTAGTTCTCCTAATTTGACAGCATTGACCGAAACGATAACCAAGAGAGCGGTCTTATCGAATATCGCGCGGTTGTTTGACCCCCTTGGCTGGCTCTCTCCAGTTACCGTCATCGCTAAGATATTGATGCAAGATCGTTGGATCTTAAAATGCGATTGGGCCACCCCTTTACCAACCGACATACGTGATCGATGGGCCGATTATTGCAATTCATTAACATCATTGTCGAGACTTTCAATTAATCGATGGTTGGGCGGCGCGTCACACCACACTTTCGAAATCCATGGGTTCTCAGACGCCTCATCACGCGCCTACGCCGCGGCAGATTACCTCCGAGTCGACGACGGTAACGGAAACGTGCGCATCTCCCTTCTCGCAGCTAAGACAAAGGTGGCTCCTGTTAAAACCATTAGTATACCTAATCTTGAGCTGTGCGGAGCGGTCTTGCTCGCTAAACTTGTTCGTCATCTGCAAGAGTTAGAGTCTTGACGGATTCTGCCAGTCCACGCGTGGTCGGATAGTCAGGTCGTCTTAACATGGCTACGCAAGCATCTGCGATTTTGGAAAACGTTTGTTGCGAATCGTATATCGTACATTCAGACCGAGTTGCCGAACGCCAACTGGGCTCATGTACCGTCGAAAGAGAACCCTGCCGATGTGGCTACACGTGGGTCTACACCCGCGGAGCTAGCGAGCAGTGAGTTATGGTGGCATGGCCCTGCTTGGCTCTCTCTACCAACTGCGAACTGGCCGCAACCAACTGAGGGCACGCACGCGTTTCATGCACAAACCGTACCGCTTGAGTCAGATATACTCACAAATTATTCTTCAGCAACCCGATTGATTCGTATAGTAGCCTATTGTCTACGACCACTGATAAGGGTTCGACGGCGATTAAACAACCTAGGCGCATTACCAAACTTCCTTACCTTGAATGAACTCACGAGAGCGCGCACCGCGGTTATAAGGCTATCGCAAGCTGCTACATTCGCTACAGAAATCAATCTTCTGAAGGTAGGAAAATCATTGCCCAAGCGTAACACAATGCGTAAACTCAACCCGTTTGTCGATCAGGATGGTATTTTGCGAGTTGGTGGGCGGCTTGTTCATTCCAACTTACCGCGCGACTCCAAAAATCCTCGGATTTTAGCTCAATCTTCTGCCCTCAGCCGTTTATTCGTGCGTCAAGCGCACCTTGCATGCCTACATGAGGGTCTCACACTCACATCAAGCACAGTAGCACAGAAGACGTGGATCATAGGTAGACAGCGACTCGTGAAATTAGTCATTCATAACTGCATAATGTCAACGCGCGAACCCTCGCTTAGGTCATCAGTTAATGGGCAACTTGCCCAAAAAACGAGTAACGCCGGGCAGACCTTTCTCGACGACCGGGCTTGATTATGCCGGTCCAATTCAGGTGCGTACAATAAAAGGGCGTGGTCACAAATCATATAAGGGATATATTGTAGTATTCGTTTACTTCTCCACGCGCGCTATTCACCTAGAATTGGTCAGCGATTGTACCTCAGCTACGTTCATTGCCGCATATCGTAGATTTGTAGCCAGACGAGGCATGTATCAGAGACTCGTCAGTGATAACTCCACTACCTTTCACGGGGCTGACCGGGAGTTGAAAGAAATGTTTACTGCTGCATCACAATTCTATCAGTCGGTGGCTGCATTGCTTGCGAACGATGGTACGGAGTGGAGTTTTATCCCACCAAACGCTCCACACTATGTTGGCCTGTGGGAGGCAGGTGTTTAATCCACCAAACACCATTTGAAAAGGGTAATAGGCGAACACACTCTCACCTTCGAGGAGCTGAGTACCGTACTGGCGGAGATCGAAACATGTCTCAATTCACGCCCCCTCTGTCCGATGACCGGCGATATCGACGATCTTGATGTGTTAACACCAGCGCACTTTCTAACACATGTCGCATTAAGGATTATTCCCGACGACGACGTACCCGCCTTGCCAGAAAATAGATTGAACCGATTCCAATTACAGCAGCGTATTCGTAACAACTTCTGGAAGCGTTGGTCCCGCGAGTATCTTATACATCTCCAGGAGAGCAATAAATGGAAGGATCCTACCGAAAATTTGGCAATCGGGCAATTAGTATTAGTAATGGACGAGCGTTACCCGCAAGCTAAGTGGCCCCTTGGACGTGTTACTGAGGTCCACTTAGGACCGGACGGTCTTATCCGGGTAGTTACAGTTAAGACAGCTACTAATAGTTTGCGCCGACACATAGCGCGTCTTTGTCCCCTATCAATTGACGATCACTGAATGCTCACTGTTAATTAATTACTCTTATAGTGGACGAAGGCGGGCGGAATGTTCGCGGCGATCGCGCAGATGGATATAGGAGCATATCTTCAAGTGTAAAATTAGGAATAGCGACGAACTCGACGATCATCGAATACCTGGCCAGGGCTCGGCCGATCGTCATTAACGCAGGGGGAAACACTCGATGACGACCATTAACGCGGAACGTAGCTCGAAGCCGGTCATAAATGCGGGGAAACTCTACGCGTGGGGAAATACTTTACACATTAAGTTATTAGGCCGTGCTAGGACATAAGCCCCGGAATAATAGTTCTATTTCGGAAGGGAAATTCCCTCCGGTGGCTGCCTTTCCTCCAGCCCTGGGAACGGGGCCTAGTAGTGGGAGAATTTGCAGCCCGCGATTGGTCACCCTTAGTTTAGGTCCGCCTACATACTAGCGAATTAAATGAACGGAGGTTTACTGTTAGGGAGAACGTGTGTGCGTGGGCCAGATGGAAATTGTCCGCCTAATAGAGTAGACCTACAATCTCTCTTTGCGAGCTTTTCCAACCACTTATTTATTGTGAGACTTGTGCCGACCTGACTTCAAACCCGTGTCTGAGGTTGCCGTAAAGTGCATGATAAAGTGTGTGATAAAGTGCGTAACAAAGTGCGTAACTTAACTGATGAATCAGCCTTATTTATCACTGTAAGTAATATTTTTGAATAAGGAGTTTGATGCGCTGGTTAAATTAAATGAAATGAGTAATGTATGCATTACTCATAAAATAATTATGTATATTCTTTTCCTGATAGATAAGTATAAAAATGTTACGAAATAAAAAATTAATCAAATATAATATTAGATGATACGCGTAGAAAGTGCCCAAATACAGCTAAAATCTATAGTATGGAGAGTTGGCTCTCGTAAAACAAATCTATAAATATAATGCAGGCTTACTATTATTACTCGTAATATTTTGTTTTAAGTCATATTTTTTAATTAAAATCTTTTATAATCTGCTATTGTAATATATGTATTCTCTTATTACCTTGTGCATAGTATGGAGCGTTGGCTTCTCGATATAAGTCAAACCCATTAACATGAATGTACGATTAATACTGGTAATTTTTTGGATTAGATCATTTTTTTTTTAATTAAAATCATAGATAATCTGCTATTCAAATACATCTGTTCGCCTATTATATAGTGTAAACCAAATAAAAATTGTGTGCTTATTATGAAATAAAAAAATTATAGTATAACATAAAATTTAGCTGTTATAAAATAAATTGAATATTTAAAAATGTATTCGTGTCTGCAGAAATGAGCCCTTTTGGCATTTCTTATAAATAATTAATCGATATTTTCATTTATTGTAAAACATTCATCCAAACTATTATAGTCTTGTAGTTATTATTTTAAAATTTGAACCTAATCCCAAAATACTTGTTATAAATTAATTTATAAACATAAATAAATATACCTTTCTCCAGAACACATGTATTTGTACGTTTTCTGGAAAGCTATAATTTGTCAGAGAATCATCAACATATAATATATAGGTTGTAAATTGTTACTAAACTTTTAAACTCATTTTTAATTTTCAGATAACAATAATGCCAAACCAGATGATTATTGATATAAATGGTAATAATATTAAAATTATTATGTGCTATATAATAATCAGGAGACGATAGGAAAAGTTATGAACTATTCATATACACTTAAACAACTTAGAAACTTTCATGCATGAGCAATGCATATTCTTGACACTTCACTAGCTTCTCACAATAGAAAATAATTTTTTCCTTATCTAAACTGAATACTCTCTGAACCAAGAAAATAAAACACTCTTACTATCTATTCATAAGAATTCTTTTCGACGTACAGCCTCAGAGTCTATCTCCCAGGAGATGATAGGAAAAGTTAACATAAGCACTTCCACAATTGTAGAAACTTTCTTGCGTGGAAGATTGAATATAATCGTAACACTCAACCAACTTGTCACATCACAAGAAAATTATATAAACTGGAAATTCTGTATAAATTTTCTTTGATTCTTGGACGATGAAAATACAACACTTTCACTAGCTTCTCATCAGGATCCCTATCGACGAATAGCCTGAGAGTCTACCTCCCAGGAGACGATAGAAAAAGTTACATATCCACTTCAATAATGTAGAAACTTTGCATGAAAGATGAACCCAGGAGACGATAGAAAAAGTTACATATTCACTTCAACAACGTAGAAACTTTCTTGAAAGATGAATTCTTAACACTTTACTAGCTGTCACATTACAGAATAGTTATTTCTTTATATAATCTAATAGTAAAAAAAACCTGAAAAATAAAAGGATATATTTTAACAAAGAATCAGTTCATGAATCTTTCATGTATTGTATATTTAAAAAAAAGTACAACTAAATACTTATCGAATTCGAGGCTATTAGTCTTGTTTGTGAAACATTTTTCATAATTATATCTGTCAGTTTTTAAATATTTCATCAAACCCAGCTTTATAAATTGCATATTATGTTGAAAATAAAATCACTTTGGTACTTTATTTTGTACAATACTTATTTTTCTTTAACACTGCATATGTGTTATTGTATTGAAAAATCAAAAAATGTGAATACACCATCGTCTGCTCATGGAAGCAATTGAGCCAATTTACAAAGACTTGCCGGATCCTGGCTTGCTTGAGAGATAAGTTGGAGGTTACATACAAAACAAAAACGAGAGCTTTAACCAATCTGTTTGAAAGATCATTCCCAAGCACAGTTTTAGTTCTCTTGCAGTTTTGGAAATTGGAATCTACATTGCTGTCTTTTCATTCAATATAAGCAAAGCTGGAATCCTGGACATCATGAGCAGGCTTGGCACTCAACCCGGATCATCTGTAATCAACTGAGCCAAGAACATGGATGAAAGAAGACTTTTCTGGTCCGACAAGAAAGAAGCAGAATCTACATTGCTAGCACGCCAAGCTCGAAGGAAGAGAAATTATCCAGATGATGATTCTTACAGAGCTGGTGCACATTGAAACCATAACCCTGCATTTCATTTCACTGCACATATATGCTTAAACCTACATCACACTTCCTTTCACACAATAACATGCAAAAACTGCATCGCTATACTTCTACTGAAACATATAAAATCGTACAATTATTTTATTTGTTTTATAAACATGAAGAACACAACAGTAAGTCAGTCAGCTGATGATAAGTAGAGTTATCTGCTTTCCAGTATGACCTACTTTTCATTTAGAATTCGATCTGGAAAGGTTTCTGTATAACCTTCAAATTGGTGCTCTTGTAGTGTATTTATTTGAACCACGAAAACTTCTGATGAGTACTTTATAATTAATCACATAATATTCAGTATAATTTACTTTATTATTAATTTCTAGTAATTTTAGTACTTTTTTCGTGGTATATATATACACACACACACAATAAATATTTTTCTCTGAAATAAAGTTTATATATTATGACGTTGTAGATTATTTAACAAAATTATGAGGTTATATTTCTTGGTGAACCGTAATTAAATAACATAATAAGTTGCTGTTGGACACCCGGTTCTGTTATACTCGCTTCGCCGGCAGTTCAGCGGTAGTCGAGGCTGCTTTACCCGGGCTGTGAATTACGAAAAAGGGGAATAGAGAATAACACGCAAAATAACTTACACGGATTTAACCTTTAACTGTCCGGCAATTCTTGAAAAAAAATCGAATAACGGGGGTAACACATACATGTTACTTGCCTGGCTGCAGGACGACCGGCCATAATATCGCGAGCACGCACTAACAAAATTTACATAAACTGACTTCCTGGCTGTAATTCGGTATCTGCTCTTCCTTTCGTGCAGCGATGTCGCGTGCCCTGAAAGACGCGCAGCGCAAACTCTCGTGGTAAATGGCTTTGGACACAAACCAAAGAATATTATGGAGAATTGACGTGATTATTATGGAGGGAATCTCGATGTTGCTTCTGTTCTCGTCCAGTGATTACACGGTACAGACTGCCTGTTGCGCCCAGTTCCTTCTCGGCAGCGGCGTCTCTCGCTATCTCTTTCGCACGCATGACATTCCTCTAGATCGCTCATTCGGACCAATCACTCATTAACACGATTTCGCGTGCTTGCTCTCTTGCGCTCTCTTAGCAATTAGTTCTAACGCGCGCGAAGTTGGAAACTGGCTCGTTTACGTTGTCTCGCTGTCGATCGCGTATATTCGACGTCTGGCTAAGCTGTACATTATTCCTTAACATTTTTCTACATTTTATACTGCATAATTTCATTCCCGCTCGCACGCATACTGTGGACGGAGCCGCAGTCCTCCACTTCTCGCCAATAACTCTCGAGACTCGTCGCATGCCTGCACTCCTACATTTTTCATTCGTGTTCTCTCTTCTGCCGCGCTTGCCAACATGGCGGCGGCCGGTCGCGCGCGTACGCCTCGTGCTCGGGGCTTCGCTATGCTACGGTGCCGGATGGTGTCTCCCTCTCTCAGCTACTGTCGCTCCTATCTGACTCGATCTCGTGGTTGTCCAGCAGTAATGCTAGTACCTGTAAACACCACCGGGTATGCGTTTTTGTTTTTTTTTTTTTTTTTTTGTTAAGTGGCTCCGGTGGTGTCCAGGCGAGCATGTGTTGACCCGTCACATTCCCCTCCCAAACCTTCCCCTCCCAAACACCATGTAGGTTTTCAATAAACAAAAAGGGCTGGACCTGGACACTTCGTTTCCGAGCAATCAATGAGGTACCTAGAGAGTGGAGAAAAAAAGATTATTAACGGTTAAGAGCGGAAACGTAGCTGTAGCTTAGCGATCGTGTAGCTAGCGGAAGCTGATTGGTTGTTGTAGCAGGGAAAAAAAATTTTATACTCACGGTTATCGACTGTTACCATCTTTTAGTCTGGCTATTTTTTTCTCTTTCAACCCTTGTTAGGGCCTTCCTTAAGTGTTTGGAGCACCCTCCGGAGGATCACCTCCCTCAGGTCTTGAGGGAGATCTCGTATGTCTCGGAGGAATTCCAGCATCTTGGTGTCATCTGGGGGTGGTCTCTCCTCGCCCTGCTCCCTGCTAGGCGCGGGGGAGGCCTGCCTTGACCTCTTTGGAGAAGACGGCCCGTCGTCCTGGGTAGTGGTGGTTGCTGCTGGCTGCTCACTCCGCTGGGTTGGTTAGAAGGATGGTCCGCCTTCCTCGAAGCTTGCTCTTCGTTAATCATCTCTCCGACTCCTCTGCAGTGCTGTGCTGCCTCGGCTGCAAGCCTCTGGGGCTCGAGTTGTCGGTTTGGCTGTGGCGGTGGAGGTGGCACGCTGACGCGACGCCGACCTCGACCTTTGGTTGTCGTTGCTGCCTCGCTGTCAACTCCCTTTCTGCCGCAATTGTTGCGGTAAGGGAGTCGGGGCGCGTCCGGACAGCTGTCGTGCTGACGTCCCCACCTCCAACAGTTAAAGCAGCTAAATGGAGGGGAGTCAACATCGGCCTCTGTCGGGATTGCCCGGAAGTCGCCAGACCATAGGCACGACCTCTTCACCGGCAGCTGCACCGCCCTGTACCGTTCCCGGACTAAGCTGGGGACATCTGCCGCCAGGCCCTGGTTTGTGGGGGGACCTGGGGGAGGGGGTGATCGCGCGTCTAGCTCGTCTGGGTGGCAGCTCGAGCGTAGAGAATACGTCCTCCACGGTGAGCTGTCGGGGCCCTCTCTGTTGTCGGGACCTGCTGCAGCTCCTGGATCGGATGGGTCTCCCACCAGGGGTGCTGGTTGGTTTGGACGCCAGGAGTCCTCGGGCTCCAAGCCGAGGTCCGAGGCGAGCAGGTGGTCCATCGGCGTCGTGTCTCCCTGTAACAGGACGAACTGTGACGGTTGCAGGGGCCACTCAAAGGGGCCGACCGATACGCGGGGTTTTTCCTCCGTCTTGTCTGGCTGAAACTCGCGTGTCTGGTTGGTCGCGGCCGAGTTGGGCGGTTTCAGTCTGGCTGATTGAGCGGACAGGGGTTGGTACGGTGCGTCTCTGTCAACTCTCTCCCAGCCAGTCCTGTCCAGACCGGGTGGGAGTCGCTCACTCGGCTTATGTGGCTGTGTGTCTGGCTGTGAGGCGGAGGAGCTTGGAGCGATTACGAGCGACTCCAGGGCCGGCCTTCTCAACGGCAAGGATCTCGGGCGTAGGATCGCCCCTGTGGCTTACTTGGCATACTACGTTGGGTGGTGGATAAGATACGTTAGTAGGGGATTGTCTAGCAACTATGTACTTTTTCAAGTCGCTCACGTGTACTTTAGCTACTTTCCGACTATTACCTTCGACTGGCTCTAACATATATACGACAGGCGATTTCTTTTGAGTAATGGTGAAGAGGCAAGTTTGGCTGAGAATTTTTCTGTTCCTTTTGATAGGAGGTGTGATTTGCTCATTACGAAGTCTCCTACCTGAAATTCGACGACTTTCCTTTCTTTATTATAGACGGAGAGATGAGACGATAATTTCGCGAAAACTCCCGAGATGGCTGATTCTCGTTGTACATGGTCCTCGAATGCAATTAAGTACAAAATGATAAATATCTGTCACGAAATTTCCACTAGGAAAAGGCAGTGGACGATGCAACAGGTGAGTTTTTTATGCAAAATCAAAATTGAGAACGGGGAAAAATAACCACTAAAATCGCTTGTATTTCTTCCTAGGAAACGCGAAATACTATTATCTGTCATTTTATTACCTCTTGTAATGCAGACAGACCGTGCAAAGTTACGCAAAATTTATAAAAAATAAATTATTTGCGATATCCATACAAACTTAATTTTTCTAATATTTATGTATGTGACAAGCTATGTATAAAATAGCAGATCAATGAATTGTAATTAAAGCCGTGAAATCCGGTTGTAAAGTCGCGGCAGGCGAAGGTTAATTAATAGAGAAATAATTAGTTACAAAGATAGTAACACGAAATAGACTGTGCAGTTACACGAAGAAAAGGCCATAACCTAATTCTATTAAAATTTCTGGTCGAAAATATTGTTAACAAGTTTTTTATAAACATTTAAATGCTGGAAAATACTTTTTTTCAGTTTTTTGTTAATTACTTGAAAACTAATAAAAGAATTTAAATGCTGCCAACAGAAGAATTGTAGCCAATTAAATTTTACATAAATTGCACTTTTGAATGACTCGATTGAACCACTTAGTTCGGATTAAATTCGAAATAATCAGGAAATTTTGTGTTTTTCTAAATTTGTAATATCTACCTTAATTGTAACCTTTGACGGGTCTTCGTCAACTGATAATAATATATGTATACTTACATGTGCGCATGAGGCAGAGACAACGGTCGTTTAGTTACGGAGCAATGGAAGTTTAAATAATTAAGTGCAATATTTTGTAGACCGTCTGCACACGTTTGTAATAGACCGATTTGTATTTTTCGAATGGATTTAAAAAGTAGAACTATAATACAAGAAAACGTATATTATCAGTTTTCACGAAAGTTCTATTAAATCGATGAAAATTGGAAATATAATTTTAAAGAAATTCTAGTTAAGACAGTGTAGGCGTAACCATCTGCTGCAGCGTCGACTTTTCTTCCGTGGTGAAAAAATGCAGGCGTGACGGTCGGCATGAGCTTCGACCTTTCTCCGTGTATTTTTTTAATTGGTCGGAAGAAGGGTCGACCGTCTAGCCTCCAATTTTTTTTTCGTATAACTTTCCCTATGCTGAATTTTCTCTCTTTACACCCGGTGTTCACAATATAATTAGTGATACTGTAGCGCTAGCGACTCTTTTCCCATCGGTTTATATAGTATAACTCATGCATTAAATATTATTAACTAAATAGTACATCTCATATAGATGCACGGAATTCCTAAAAATATTAATAAATTTATTAATAAATTCATACGAATAAATAAATTGATATATATTTAATTTTTTTAATTTTTGAAGGAATATGTATGATAATAGAAAATTGTTAATTATCTATAAGAATAACTATTTTTAATTTTATTTGTAGAAACAAAATTTTTAATGTGTACATTATTCGGCTTCGCTGTTCACATACGAGTCATCATATTGCAGATCTTCACAATCTGACTCGACTTCCGAGTCGGTTGCTGCACCATCGCCTGAAAAATAATTCGAGTTCAATTGTCATTATGATGAGAAAGAGGGAGTGGAGGGAGAGAGCCAGCACGCCGATGAGTATATATATTATAACGGTCGCATATATGATACGCACGTTATCGCCTCTCCGGGCGTATGCCGTATCGAACTGTACTAATACTTATTTATGTTCTAGCTACAACCTGCGGACACTAGCACACGAGAGAGACAGAGAGAGCGAGAGAGCGCCTTATAGCAGGCCGATGTTAAGAGAGAGAGAGAGCGCGCGTTCATTAGGCGACGTTGCCGGTCCATACCTCACGCGCTGCCAAAATATGACAACGCTGGGTCAAGGACCGGAGCGTCCTTCGGTATCGTGCGCGTATTAGTTTCCAGTATTGCGGTAGCGCCCGAGCGGTATACACGACCACGCGCCCGTGCATTATTTTCTCTGTGCCCCTTTCTTATGACGTGCGACGCCGAGAGACGCTAGCTTTCGTCCGACTACCACCGGAGTCACGCTACCCGCGACGACCCGATTGCGAGCCTGGACGACTGCAGCGAGCCAGAGCAGACAGCGACCCCCCGGCACCGACGTGTGATTGTAAGTGCCCATTCTCTCTCACTCTCGGTATTCGGGCGATCAAGCCCCATCTCTCTCTCTCTCTCGCGCAGTGTGCGGTGGAGCACCTTCGCTCGATAGTACGAGCGCTGTACTATTAACTTCTGACAATATACTTTCCTTTTAGTTCTAGTAATTCACGCGTATTTTATCATTAGTAACCCCGTCCCCTGCCGCCTTCGTTCCGTGCATACGCACGGCCTTCACGAACCGGCCGAGCCGTGTTGACCACGAGGAGACTACGACGAGAAAATAAACGTGACTATACGAGTCACGGTTGTACACGACCGGTTGTTACGGGAACAACAATCGTGCCGTTACAATATACACACACACACACACACACACACACACATACACACACACATCGGTATATAGAATATAGGTATAGTATATCCCTCTGCACCTTATATAAATATAGCATGCTAACTTGGTCGTTTCGCATCATTTTCGCTCATTGAGCGTTCGTTCCGACCGAAAGTCCATCGTGGAAAATAGGGGAGGGGAGGGGAAAATAAGCGCGCAGGTATACGACTTATAAGAGCGAAGCAAGAAGTGAGAACAAAAGATGAAATAGTTTCTTGAATACGTCGCCCAGTACGGCCAGGAGACAACCCGCGCTTCCTTATTTTATCCCTTTTTATTAACAATTCCATTTTTTATTTTTTTGCGTCTAAACATCAACACACCCAAAGCGGTGAGATAAAGATAACACACGTATCAGGTGTTGTTGTCGTGGTCTCCTAAGTCTCAAATAAACGTAATTTTCCTTCAAGAGTACGGTGCTCTGCCGATGTTCGGAATTCCCAACTTTCATAATAAGTGCTACTCGCGCCAACGTAAAGTAGGCAGAAGTTGGACCTTTGTAGTCGCGTCGCGGGATTGTCTCCAATTCATGAAAATAAATACATACGTCGTATTTGTTGCTACTTAATGATTCAGTCTTGTAAAACCACTTAATGTATTATTCACTATTAAATAAAATTGAATCTATTTTCATTGATCTTGCAAAGGCAATCTATGGTATTTATTTTATTTACGTAGATGTAGCTCACACCTTATATCCGTCTGCTATTTAAGAAATTTAACCCTATGAAAATAGTCGTGCAGAGGAAATAGTAACTTTATTCGTATATTTAATCAGTATCATGAATCCTTGTCATACTTGAATATACGCGCTTATCTTCATTCAATTTCATGCATGCTTTCGATATTGTTTTTATTTTGTACTATTACTATTTCGTGGATTATTCATGCGGAATTCTTATCCATGCACGTAGAGCCACCCGAAGCTGCGAACGAGGTTATACACTGGGACTCCCTCACCAAGAAGCAAGCAGAAAGAAGAACCCCGCAATATATATTCCAAAGACTCGGATTTTAGCAGAAGTGAGGAAACTACTTTTTAGAATGGTGTAGATGTATATGTGTGTTGAAACGCCTTCGCCTCTGCGCAACGGAGAAAGAAAAGAGGCGAGAGTTCAAAATAATGAATAATAAAGATTTTCACCAAATATATTGAACATTGATTTGAAGGTGGTCCGAGAATACCGGGCGAACAAAATAATCTATCTCGCGAATTAGAAACTGTTTCAATAAATTAATATTAGGTGTCATTTCTATGTGCAATGACGTAATGCATTGCACATGTTCAACAACCTTAAGGGGACCCGAAATCCATGAATGACCCGTCACTAACCATGCGATAGAAAAGTACTTAAATAAAATAAATATAATGAATTACGAAAATTCAAGAGATAGTTGCCTTGTATCTTGGCATCATCTATCAATATGCAAAGTTTGAAATCGAAATATTAAAGTGTTGAAAAGAACGGTTGGAATGAAAATCAGTAGACGTAACCTGACTACCTAGCGTGTACTGACGGGCTACGGATTTTCGTTTCAACACTTCTATTCAATACTTTAATATTTCGATTTCAAACTTTGTATATTGATAGATGATGCCAAGATGCAGGGCAACTATCTCTTGAATTTGCGTAATTCATTATATTTGTTTAATTTCAGCGCTTTTCTATCGTACGGTTAGTGACGCGTCATTAATGGGTGATCGATCGATCAGTCACCTGTCTACACACTCGAAGATGTGGCTGGCGAGGAAATTGGGGGGTTCTTCTACGAGCAGCAGCTGAGTCGTGTACATAAAAACTTATTCAGCGAGGCTTTCGGGATAGACAAGGTGTTGTACAGTAGAGGTAGGGGTGCGGAAAATAATATCTGGTCAGCTGGAAGGGGTATCCTAAAAAATTCAATTCTTGGGTAGCCGAAAAAGATTTAGTAAATATTTAAAACAACAAAAACAATCACAATGAGGGTAACAAGAACAATCAAAACTCAGCCAGTCATTTCGTCACGCAATTTCCTTAAAATTTTTCTCTCCACGGCAATTGATGTGTGCGTCTCACAGAAATACAAATACAAATAGACCAGAAGGAGGACGTAGTAAGTGTGAACACAGCCACACGACAAATTTACACGGACAATGAGTTACATCCCTCGGAGAATACAAAGACCTTTTGTCAGATAAATTGTGGTGTTTATCACGATATCAAGACTCTTTTGCACGAGATCAATAATCTCGATAATGCGAAAGATAATTCGAAATTCAGTGTGGTAGATATAATCAGGTTAGATGCACATGTGGTCAGGACAAGTGCGCAAACTATGTGCATGCATCTTTATCCGAAAAGTTACCTAAAACATTGGGCTTTGAAAGCAATGAATTAGTATCCTATGATAGCAAACAGGAAAACGTTATTACCGGCAACAGACCAGCTAACCTAATAAATGGTTTACTAAGCTTACATTGAAATTGCCTCTCAAAGTCTCGCTTAATTGTCGTATTACCGAGAGCGATGGTAATCTCTAACACAAGGCTGGACAGGTATTGAATAAAATGTTGATGCAGAGTGATAAGGAGAAGGAGAGGAGGGTAAGTGTAAAAAAGAGTAGGTGTTCTGACTATAAAAATACGTCTACAGCGCGAAAATCACAGTCAAAGACCAGCCGCGGAGCTCAGCGAAGCACTACTACTACTGCTACCAAGAAGAATAAAACTGAGAAGACGAAGAAGCCTAAAGAACGAGCTATTTTTAGAGGTTAATTTTTTCTCCTACACAATGGCATTTCTGCACACCGATTCTTGTGACTTGTTAAAGTCGAAGCTATCGCTATGTGAGTTACCGCCAACACAAACGGCCATAGAGAACTCTCATTGGGTGCAGTATAAGCCAATCTCGTCACTTGACGATCAAACACCAATAGAATTTACTATCCCCGGGAATAAGGAATACGTTGATTTAGCGCACAAAATGCTGAGTCTGCGTGTAAGCATATTACGGACTACCACACCGGATAAAGATGAGTCTGTGTCACCTGTCGTCGGACCCGCAAATAATTTCATACATACACTTTCAATTAAGTGGATGTGCTATTCAATGAGAGACCTGTATCACCACCAAATAATGCTTACGCCTAGAAATCGTACATCAAGACACTGCTAAATTACGATCCTGCAGCAAAAAATCGCATTTGACGAGCGTCTTGTGGTACAATGGCACTGCAGGTCACATGAACAATGCATTGTTACGTAATGACAGATTTATTAAGCGTCAAAGTCATGAAAAATGGCAAAATTGATTTGCTTGGACACCTATATGTAGATGCCTTCTATATGGACAGATTATTGCTCAGTGGTGTTGAGGTACGTGTACGTCTTATTCGTTCTCGTGATAGTTTCTGTCTAATGGCTGAGAGTGATGTATACATTGCGCGTATAACCGTGGCAACATTCTTTGTTCGACGTGTAAAGATTAATCCGAGTACAGCGATGTGTCACGAGAATAAACTCTCTAAGACGACGGCAAAGTACCTAGTAACACGTGTGGAGGTGAAAAACGTGACTCTGAACAGCGCTGTCCAGGGTCAATCAATCGACAACATTATACTTGGCCAATTACCAAAAAGAATTATCATTGGTTTTATTGAAAATCAGGCTTACAATGGCGATGCAGGGCTGAATCATTTTAATTTCAAAAATTATAATATAAATTTTTTGTGCTTATACGTGGACGGAGTGCGGGTGTCCTCGAAACTGCTACAGCGTGACTTCAAACGCATTAATACATATGTGGATGCGTATCACACACTCTTCTCGGGTACTGGTATGCATTTTGCGAATATGGGCAATTCAGTATTACGCGATGCATACCCGAACGGCTACTGTCTATTTGCTTTTGATGGACACCGGACCCGTCGCCTAACAGTCACAATCATTGGAATTTAATTCGAAGAGGTAGCGTGAGAATCGACGTGAGATTTGAGCATTAGATGTCGATTGATATTTTGATCTGTACAAGACGTATAATTAACTAAATATTGTAAAGAGCAGCATATTCTTATGTAAAAAGACCTACTCTTTCCGAATCTGAGGTCATATTAAATAATTTGACACTAAAAATTAAATATGTCAGCGTAAACATACCTAAAATTCAAGCATCGGCTGTACACTTTTTCGACAAAACTGTAACGGTGCAAATTATAAAATCGAAAATTGTAATTCATTTTAATATTTTAACTTGTCCTGTTAGTTTTTTTACCACAAAATCAATTTCATATATTTTTAATTTACAATAATATGCAATAGTAAACAATCAGAAGAATGCAGTTTCTTTGAAAAAGCATGCTGCTACTCAGTTAGCAGCAGTTTCATTTTGGTACACCTCAATTAATGGACCCGTTCATCCAGGAAGCTGCGGACCGTATACAAAGTAAATACCTTTAATTAATGAAACATTAAACACACTAATGCATAATTTTTAAGCATAAAAGTGGCGTATACCACTTATATTTAAAGGGAAAAATTGTAGAGAGTATTGATATGTATATATTTTTTATAGGTACTACTCTATTTCTTTTTTCAAGAACAAACTTAATAAATTGCAATATATAATAAATGAATTATTTGCAGAAAAAATAAGGTTATCTAGCAAATTCAAAGTATAATAGGTTGCGTTGCTCCCCCAAGGCATAGTATATAGGTACTGTATACATTTATACTTGCCATCGAGGCACTATCGCTTGATAATTGAGTGACTTCCAGAAATTAGTGAAATAAAAATAGAAATTCTTAATAATCAAAAATAAATTAATGCCAAAAGTATTTTATAAACATTACTTAGACCAACCTTTAAATTCAGAAACAAATGGCACTGTGCTTGATGCCCGTCTCTACCGGCTCTACCAATTTCTTGGACATAACTTTCAAAATTAGAAGGCATGTTATAGTGTATAACAGATCGTATATCAGGTTTATTTATACCCATACCAAAGGCAACAGTGGCAACAATTATTCTTATTTTAGATTTCATAAAAGCAGTATATACAAATTTTCTTCGATGCGCTGATAATCCTGCATGATAAGCTTCTGCAATACCTGATTCTCTTTTAGCATGATCTTGTAAAGATATACGTAATAAGCCTGCGATTCTCGAACATTCATCACGACGAGTACAATAAATTATGATTGATTTATACCCAGTAAATTTTTCGCTCTTCAAGAGACTAATTAAAGCATCATCTTTATTTATATCACTAGAAATGCTTAAGTTTATGTTTAATGGTAATGGTTTTTCCGATATCACGCCCGTTTTGTTATCTTTTATATCTAATAAATTTACAATGTTAGAAATGGTAGAGTTACTTGCTGTAGCTGTTAATGCAAGAATATTTTTGACTTTAAAATTTTCTCTTAATATTTTGCAAAGCATCAAATATGATGGTCGAAAATTGTGAGACCATTGAGAAATACAATGTGCTTCGTCAATGCAAGCAAACGCAATAGGGGGAAGATTCAGAAATATACTAGAAAAATGACTATCCGTAGCTCCAGCTGTTAATGCTTCTGGCGATAGCAATAAAACTCTGACTTTTCCTTGTTTTAAATCACTTAACGTACTAGAATATGATTTTGAACTTAGATTTGCATGCAAACAAGCAGCTGGTAAAAAATTAGGTATTTCAGACACTTGATCGTCCATTAATGAAACTAATGGTGATATAACTAATGTAATACAATTTGATTTTTGAGCATATAAGTATGCTGGTAATTGATAACATAAAGATTTTCCAGAACCTGTTGCTAAAGTCACAAGCGTAGATAACCCTGATAAAATTCTCATGATTGCTAGTTCTTGGCCTTTACGAAACTGCTTATAACCAAATTTTATTAAAGCTGACAAAACCTCCGGAGGAGTCTCTGAAACAAAGTTATTAATTATAATTAATACAAGTGAAACCAAATTAATTTAATTTACGAGTAGGTATAATAAAATAATAGCCACGAACGCATATTTAGCAACATCATTTATTTTTTTACAAAAATGAAAAAAATGATGAGTTTGCAAATAAATAATGACTTGCAAATTTTTCCCTTACGGAAAACCGTGCAGAAAATGGGATAGGAAATTTTGTACAGAAGTTTTCAGGGAAAAATACATAATTCTCCCGCACAGTATTGTATTTGTCATGACCGCTAGCAATGAACTCGGGACGGATCCGGTGGCTTGTACGATGCGCTAAAGCGCAATGTCGGCACCGAGCTTCGCAGCAAGGAGTCGCGCACCAAAAGTGCATGCGATGCACTTTTGGGACAGGCAGGCGAGTCGATGAACTTAAGCTCGGCGACTCACCTAGTCAGTCATCCAGTAACCAGAACGCCAGAAGGAGCTCCTCCAGCTCGAATAAAGACATAGTCACCAACTTCTGCGTCTGTCTCTGCGTTCACATTTACCTCACACCCATCCCCCGTAACAACTGGCATCCCTCAATGGGCAACTTTTCAGTTTTTATTCGTAGCAACGTGAAATTTTTTCCTCTCGCCACCAATATTCGGTAGAGAGAAAATCAAAACTGCACGGCCACTCAACCACAAAAAAGGCGGATACTATTACGTCAACTAAAGTTGGAGGAGACAATCTTGAAAATTTTCTCATACACCAAGTGCCCGACCATCCATATCCTTGTGGTAGGGCATCAACGCTACAGTAGACTCGGTAAACGGGAGACTCAGATTCATCTCTCGCAACAAAGCTTATTTGAGCCAAC
Organism: Philotrypesis tridentata; assembly: GCA_018906965.1. NCBI lineage: Eukaryota > Metazoa > Arthropoda > Insecta > Hymenoptera > Pteromalidae > Philotrypesis > Philotrypesis tridentata. The sequence continues at coordinate 129,118 of JACCIB010000212.1, forward strand.
AAAGCTCATCTGAGCGACGTCGAGGCATCCGAGAGAGCTGATTGGCTAAGCAACACGCGATTATACCCAGATAAAATCGAATGGTGGAAGAATTCGCGTAAGCTAAATAATACACTGCGCGAGGAGCAAGAGAAGCTCGTGGTTATGAAAAGCGACATATGGTTCGACCAGTTGATATGGGACGTGGCGGTCAACTCAGCAACGGTCGAAGAACAGGGAATCGGAGCGCGACGGCTGGGGCAAGGGGCGAGCAGTAACGTAACGGCAGGCAAGTCGCCGAGGCGGACCCACGAGCCCATGTTACACTTCGAGCTGCGATACACTCTGGAGTGGGGGAAAGACCGCGGAAACTCGGAAAAGAATCAAACAAGCCCGGGGCTGGAGGCGTACAGGAGAAATCCTAAATCCGAGGGCACCATGCCGGAGCCCAATGCGAGCCGAGGACGAGCGAGCAGACAACTCTAGGTCCATTATAAGCGAGGTGGCTGACCGGATACTCGAAACCGTGCAAGAATTGCCGGAATTTAACGGAAGAAACCTGCAGGTCCTGGCGGAGGAATTGTGAAAGAGACGCGAAAGGGCGCTATTATTCCTAATCGCAAGGTACCTTAATGGCCAGGCAGCCGAATGGATCAAGGATGAAATGAAAAGAACCCAAGTCCGATCGATCGACGGCATGATGGATATAACAGCTACGTTCATATGACCGGCCCGCGGCGAGTACACGCTCAATACTCCCGCGGGCGGGGAGAAAACCGCGCGATCCGCAAGAGCGTGGGAGGTAGTCCCGAAGAGCGTAACAGAGTCAAAAAAAGAAACTCGGACGGGATCCGGGCGTGAAAACGATGGGAGCCCCAAGCGCGAGCCGTATCGTCTCCCAAGAACACGGACAATAGCACTGCATCACGTCAGCACCGACCACAGTTTATGCAACAAGGCCAAAAAGCATACACGGGAGAAGTTCCTGGAAGAAGGAGACCGAGTCCGAGAGCAGCGCCAACACAGAGAACGATATGCGACGACCGTAAAATACCCCAACGACAATGCAAAAACCGTTAGCCAAATCAGAGCGCAACAGAACGCGAAAATGCAATAAGTATGCGAGCAACGCGGACAGTTATCGCAACGTCGGTAGTGAACCGAGGAAACCGAACAACTATCGACGAGACGACGATGACGAATGTGGTAGGCGCCCGAGACATACATGCCGCGAAATCTGAAAGGGAAGTCGCAGTCCAAGCCGCGAGAAAAAGGGCAGCAAACGTCCGATGGTTCCGGCGAATGGGACCACCCCGAGGAATCGCATAAATATGACGAGTCGGACGGCTTCCGCGAGGACAGTGACTCGGGCAGCGAAAGAGATAACCGCCGCGAGCGTAGGAAGGCCAAGGCCGCAAAGGTAGCCAAATCAAACAAATAGAACGAGAAGCCACCTCAACCACTATCGCGAAAGGACGGGTACGCGCCGTCGTTCACGTAATTCTATCAGGCGGTGAGTTTCATTCAAATGTGTGCACATTGCAAATGATTGAAGGGCAAAGCAAGCGAGGGATATAAATCCCGCACAGAGAGATAGATATCGGTGGAAAAATTGCTCGCCGATATGACGCTGCATTTCGCGAACATGTGTCGCCGACCAAATACATGCGCAAATTCGCTGCATACAACAGGAGTGCACCAACAAAGCGGCGGACTACGGATTGCGAGTGGAAAAGCTTTATAATCGCCTATGAACAATAATAGAATCTGCGCCGAACTTAAGAAAAGCCGATAGATGAGCGCGGGTACGACAGGCGGACGAGGACATACTCGAGTACTTGCAGTTGGGGCTGAGGGCGCCCTTAGACAATTTATTGCGCACTATGATACCTCGGGACCTGAGCCAGGCAATTTCCGCGGCCATGGTGTACGAGGAAAACTCAAGCGCTCGTTACGTCGAACCGGATGATGACACCAGCAAAATCACGGCGAAGGTGCGACAAATCGAGACCAGAAATCCGAAACCGGAGAAAGCGGAGAACGTGGCGAATGTCGCGAAAAAACCGAGTCATGGCGAAAGGCCACCCGACACCAACGCGAGGTACGAATATTGCGACAGAGACGGACACGCCACGACGGAGTGTTGGACTATTGCGACACGTGCAACAAAAGCGCATAAGCAATACTCATCGAGGGAATTATAGCAACGCGCGCAGAAACCATGGCAACCACCGCGGAAGGCGGCCAAGATATCAAAATGGCAATGCGTAGCGCGGCAACGACAGGCCAGAGCCACAAGCAGAAGCAAAGTATGATGGCAATGGCACTGACAATAACGCGCATTTAAACTAGTTAGACACTCGTTTCATTCCCAGGACCGCGAGCTTCAGCTCAATAATACAACGTCAACATCGAGTAACCGCGAGCCTGCACCTGGGCCACAGGCCGCGAGTAATGAGCCACCCCTAGAGAATCATGCCGACAGTTTTAGGATGGGAAATGCAGTCTTGCAGACTCAAGGAAAGCGAGATTCATGCACACCAACTAATTCCCAATAACTCGGGCCATCCCGAGGAGAGGGATGACCTTAAAGTCAGCAAAATTCGAGCAGAGTTACCAGTTAATTCATCGGTCCATCCCGATGAGTCTCGTAATCCGAAAGTGAACGAGACATATAAGCAAAATTCGGAATGTACATCGGGCCATCCCGATGTGGCTCGCAACCCAACGAGGGGCGAGATCTATTCATCACAGAGCGCGGAGCCGGAAAAAACCCGAGAACACGCTCCTATACCTGAAGCGCGGATCGCAAATATTCGATTTTTGAAGTCGGGTAGGTTGCCGCCAATTGTGCCAAGCAATTGTCAGCAGATACTCGATAGGAAAAGAAGATTTTACGTCGACTCAGGTGCAGACAATTCCCCAGTTAAAAGGGGACTGAAAGGGAACGTCGACGCGGCGGCACAAAGCCTAACACTCGATGGCAAGATAATCGCGTTCAAATCACCTGAGACGGTATGGATTCCACCGTCACCAAAATGATAATTGGCGCATGCGTAATGAACTCCGACGTAAAGGTAGGGTGGGTTCCAGTTACGGAACTCCACCCAGATATCCTATTTGATAATTCAAACATATATCATTACCATGCCCGGAAATAGAGCTATTTGAGTGGTAAGTCTCGACACGCGATAATTCCGATCGAGCCGACGGGGAAGGCTGCGGTGGAGGAAAACGCGGCGGACGGCGACGCGGATAGGGTAGCCAACATCCGTCGATTAATATAGCAAAGTTCCCAGGGAAAGCTAGGATAGGACCAGCCAAGTGCATTCGCATCGCGATGCCTCGAGGACAGCGAATTGAATTAATTATACCAAAAAACCGAACTTACACATTCGGTGATCACAGAAGGTGAGGTAAACCCCGAGCTACCACACAAGCAATTGTTCGAATTGGTTAACGCGCAAATAGCTCAAAGCTCCGACGAGGAAGCGGGAGCACCACCAGGAAGGATATTCCGAGCACGCGTGGTCAAAAAGCAAGGTATCAGCCAATCGCGCAATATCAGAAATAATTCCACGAGCTCCGAATCCGACGCAGAAAACGCGAAAGTGTGGAAAATGCATATTAACTAAGGACACTTGAGCCAATGCAAATTTTGCAGTAACGATTCAGCACCAGCTAGAGGAAGCGCATCGACGAAATTTTTAAACACTCGATTTAGCAATACCCGAACAATCTAGTAACAGCAGGTCCGCCAGCAGCTATCCGAGCTGGATATGCTAGGGAACACGTCCACCGCGAAAACGTCCAGCGCGCCCGAAATAATGCCGAAGGGAGTGTGGTGGTACATTCGCGACATAGCACCCCTGGGTGAAAGCGAAACCTCGCAACCAACACTAAGCCGCAGAAATCCTAGGGTATACTCGCCCATACCGACGAGCGGCTCGGAACCGAGAAAAAAGATACTTCTATCGAGCAAGGTGAAGACCAGATCCGAGTCTCTGAGAATCTACGAAATATCGAATGAAAGAGAAGATTCAGATCAGGCATCGCAAGCAGACACTTCAACCGTACGAGAAGACAAACGCGTGATTCTATAAGATCAACAAGGAAGTAGTTCAATCGCGGGTAAACACCAACGTAAGCAGGGCATAACCTCGCCGCTAAGGCCGACATTAGTAATGCGATGGCCATAGAAGACCGGAACCGCGAAAAGAAGCTTGCCCTCAACGTGTTAAGACACTGTACGAATAATAAACATGGGCTATTTCTCAATCTGCTAGAACACGATGATACGGTCAGCCCGCTCCCAGCTGAGCCAGCGAACACGAGCCCTCCGAACACAGTCATTGATCAAGAAAGTCCGGACAGCATGGAAAGCACACACACCACGACGCAATAGAAGCGAGACGAGCTGAACTCGCCAGGTGGGCAGCGATGATTGTAGGAAGAGGTCTGCAGGCTTCGAAAGATCCGCGCTACTTGGAACCGACTCAGTGGCCCGAAATAATAGAGGACCCAGAGGTTGTCAGACTCGCAGAAAGTTTTGTGGGAATCTCGCGAAATTATGATAGGGTCGACAGGCTAACCGACATCCATTCGTCAGCCACGTCGGGAAACGTCGCAGTACACACGTACTTGCGGAAGTATCGCTGTATGGAATCTGATACTTAATTAAGACATGAGCCCAAGATCCCGACCGATCCACTGGGTAACTGCCTGTTCTGGTCAATGCTCAAAGCGGCAGGAGTACGAATATCAGCCATAAAACTGCGCCGCAGACTGCGAGGATCCTACATGATCAACGCACGTGGCGAGCCCGAGAAGACAAGCCGAATCCTGGCCTGAGATACCAAATACGGATCGGTAGATTGTGCCTTTCTATTCGCGCACACGTTTGTAATCAACATATGCATACATTATGAGCAACCGGACCGCCGAACGTTATTCTGTCACGTAGTAGTGGATAAATCGGAAGATACAATACACTTGCACCTCAAGGACAAGCACTTCACCCCATACATACAAAATCCATGCACGAGTGTGGTATTGTATAGACCGGGATGGTGATCCCGCTCGCCGAGCAGCGACAGAGGAAGCGCGAGCCCCAGGAACGAGACCAAAGACGCAAAGAACATCGACGCGAAGAAGGGTGCGAGCGGCGGGCTGGTACAAAGCGATAGCGACACGGGCGACAACACCGAAGAAGAACGGGCGCAGGATCGCGAACCCAGACACGAAATAACAGACGCGAACATGGACGCGCAAATGATTGAAATGGAGCAACGTTAATCGAATCATAGAATAGGAACCGAAAGCGAGGCGTCAAACAACGACGAATTAACTAGCCAAATGAATAACACAGTGGACGAAGAGCCAACGGCGGCAGTAACAGCGGCCCTGGCAAACGACAAGCTGAGGCGATACGTGATCGAGAGGGCGCGTTCACCAAGGGAGAAACCTCCGTGGGCGCTAGATGCAGGCCCATTCGTACACCTCCGTCAATTGAACGAGCACCCATTCTCATTTCGCGGAAACCTAGAAATTCTGGCATTGATAGGTGTGCGCGTTACCGAAGTCCACGAATCGCTAATCCACGTAGCGGCAAAATCTACGTAACGGACCACCAAAATTTTAAAGTATTCACCATATTCATAAAGAATTATTTTGACGAGATGCCAATAAACGCAACGATCGAAAAATGCGTGCGGACACTCAGAAACGTAGTAATGGCGCAAAAAATCGATAGTCTCGCTGTAGTGCGAAATCTAACCATGTTGAAATTGATGGAGTGGTTTAAATTCATAGCTACTTTTGATCACGTGATCGCCGGTAAGCCGATCTCCGCGATAATATTTAAAAATAATTTGCCAGTGCCTCCGATATGCGATCTGGTTCAGACATTTAAGGAGTAACACGAAGCGTCCATCGGAGTGCACAGAGGAATAACAAAAACCTACAATAAAGTAGCGGTTGATTTTTACTGGAAGAATATACGGTCGAAAGTCAAAAAATTCATTAAGCGCTGTACATCATGTCAGGCGAACAAATTAGTAAGGCTAAAGACACGCATGCCACTTCTAATCAGCAACATTCCATCGGTCCCTTTTGACCAAATCGCCTTCGATTTTTACGGGACACTCCATATGTCCAAGAAGTGCAACAGGTATATCCTGTCCATCCAAGACATGCTGACCAAATACATAATCCTGATCCCATCGGAGCACGCGAACGCGGCAGCGAAAGCCTTAATCGAAAGGGTGATATGCGTATTTGGACCTCCCGCAACGATCCTCATAGACCAAGGCACGCACTTCCAAAACAAAGGTTTGGAAGAACTAGCGTGACTATTCGGAATAGAGAAATTTGCAACCACGGCATATCACGCCCAGTCGAACGAATCAATAGAGCACTTGCACCACACCCTTACTGAATATAAAATATGTAAGACAAATCGACGAGTGGGACCAATGGGCCGCGGTATGCTAGCAGGCATATAATTGCATATGGCACGAAAGTACGAAGTATAAGCCGCAAGAGCTGCTATTTGGAGTCAAACCACCCACCCCATCGAGTTTTCCAGGCGCAAATGAGTCAATAACGTATAACCAGTACTTGGAAAGTATGACCAGTAACTTGGCAGCACTGCAAACTATGGTAGCCTTGAACCTGGTGCAATCCAATTACCGATCAACGCACTATTTTGACCGGCATTTAAACAGGAAGCACTTTCGGGAGGGAGAAATGGTATTCCTGCTCAAAGAACTCAGGAAGGGGAAATTTGCAACGGAGTAAATCGACCCATTCGAGGTGCAGCATGTAAATTATAAGACAAGCAACGTGACAATTACTGACGGCAGCGGGTCAAGAGTCGTGCACGCAGATAAGCTGAAGCACGCAGGGGAATTCGCTAGTGCAGCAAGCTCAGACGCGAGTACACGCCAGGAGTAGCTCCGGACGTGCCGCAAAACAAAACAAAAAGGAAAACGAAGTGAGTACACCAGCAAGTCTCTCAATGAGACGCGAAGGGACGTGGCTCGAGAGTAGCAGCCAAAGTTAGGCGAGCCACGGACCTCGACGTATGAGACGGCGCCGGCGCCGATTTGAGCGGGACAAGCGCCGAGGCCATTAACTGGGCCCAAAATCAAAAAAGGGCCTATAACCCTCATGAACATATAGAAGGGCATCCGAGCGGTAATCTCGGTCATGACTGACGTCACGTCAAGACTAGTCATTTCGAAGCCAGGGCGCATCGTCGCCACACTAAAAATACAGACCCTCACCGTGTCTGACAACCACAAATAGGCAAGTGACGCATACATATTTTGCTTACAGGGCAGCGCTCATGGCGGCCAACCCAGCCCAAAACGCCTCCGTCGCCGGGAACGCGCCCTAGCCAATTCACCCTTCAAGCAGTACTATCGGGCTAATCGAGGAAAAATTGGCGCTGTTATCTACGTCAAGCTCGGAGCATTATCAAAAAAATAAAAACTTGTAACCATATTTCGACGCGGCAAGCGGACTGAACGAAAATATACGTGATTAGTCCAGATTTGCGGCACTGAATGCCAAAAGGGCACATGGCCGAAAGAAGCCGCGGAGTTGCTAGGTAAAGCGCGATACATCGAGCAGCTATTAGCCATCGGGGATCACGAGCTGGCAAGCAAACTAATATTAATACTGGTAGTAACAATAACGTACACGTTCTGTAAGTTATAAAGAGGCAGACCGACAAGCTTGTAAATCTGCAATGCGCAGAAGTTAGAGCCAGAATGGCGCAGCAGCTAAGCACGCCGCGTGCTTAGTAGATGGGGCCTGTCCAAATTAAATAAAATAAGGGCATCGCGAAACCACATACAAAATACAAGTATAATAACGTTAACAAATTAAGGTAAAAGGAATAAAAAAAAGGAATAAAGAAACAAAAATAAAAAAAAGGAATAAAAAAAGAAAAAAGAAAACTCGCCTAGTCAGTCATCCAGCGACCGAAACACCAGGAGCTCCTCCAGCTCGAATAAAGGCATAGTCACTGACTTCTGCCTCTGTCTCTGGATTCACGTTCACCTCACACCCATTCGCCGTAACATATTATACATTCATTCATAAACATTCAGTACAAGAGTTTGCTTGCATATTCAGAAATTCACGAAAAAGTCCAGTTAACTAGATCCAAAAGTCGACCATTTTTATTTTTGAGGGCATATGTATCGGAGCATGCTGATTTCATTTCGTAGATCATTTCGAACAATAAAATGTTATTAGTCTAGTCGAAACCCTATGCCAACAAAAAGCTGTAGGGTTAGAACTGAAACAATAAAATGATTTTTACTCTTTTTATTAAAAGTACTGCAAAATTTCATTATTTACAGTATTGAAATACATTCAATTTTTTTTATATAGACAGACTTGAAGTACACTAAAAAATTTTTAATTTGCATACAAACTTGTCTAGATCGGACACACTGCTTAAAAGTTATTCACATTTGAAGACAACGATCTTTGCTTCAGGAGCTTACAAAAATATTCAATTTTACCTTTTTTCTTTCAATCGTTATAACTCTTGACCCAAGCATCGATTTGTAATGGTTAATAAGTCAAATAAAACATCATTCTTGTAATTTTTATTTACTTGTATCGGTTTTTGATTTCGCTTATGATTCTTCGTAAAAACGCATATATAGCATACTATATGACAAATTTTAAATTTAAACTGATTCACAAAAAAGTAGAAGAAAATAGCTGGAATTTAAGCTATTAAACGTTGAAAAGTCACAACTAGATCAAAAGTTGAAAGCATTTGAAGAAAGAAAAAAATATCTGGATGATATTAGCGAGACTCTCTGGGGGGGGGGGGGGGGGAAATCGCCAGGGGCGCTCAGAGCGTGGCAACCCAGAGAGAGAGGCTGCTCGTGGAGCAGGGTTCGAAGTTGCCTCGCCGCTGCAGAAGGATCGCCTGCTCGCTTAGAGCGGTGGCAGGGAGAGGGGCTGCTCGTAGAGCAGGGTTCAAAATCCCACGATGCAGTCCGACTGTTAGAGCTTCTCCGTTGCGTGTGGAGTGGACACAGCTCAGCCTCCACACGTCGACTCTAGAGGATGTCTGGACGAGAGAGAGCCCGCCGAACTCCTCCTCGATCTCCTCAAGTGAGAAAGAGGGCCCTCCCGAGAGAGATTCGAGAGAGCTGGTGAGTCCGGTGGACGAAGGCCGGCGGCCTGAGGGACCAGAGCTGGCGACAATCTTGGCCGGCAGAGGCGGGCAACGGCTCCGTTGGCGTTGACTCCTTCCGCTTGCTGATGCGCTGAAGTGGTGCGGCGGCTCCGTACGTGTCACCTCCGATGTCCAGTGTCCGAAGAGTTCGCGCTGAAAGGCTGCCAATTGGCTTGGCTCCTATAGGAGCCGATTGGGGGGAGGGTTTCAAAATTAGCACAGGAAATAATTATTTTCCCAGCTGGGTTGGCGTTTATTCGTCAAGTTTTTTAAAGGCTAAGAAAAGGTCGCTGGCAGTCGTCCGCAAAAAGGGGGACTGGGCGAGCCAGTAGCTGACGAGTCAGCCGAAGGTCGATGAGCCTCGGTGCGGCTCGGCCTTATATCCTCCTAGTCGCCCAACTCTCTGGTAGACACGCGATTCTAAGGTGCTCGCCACCTAGCGGCGATGCGCGGAACTGCTGTGACGCGGAGTCTCTCGGCCACGCTAGCCGGGCTGCTGCGCTGCAGGGGCCCTATATACGGAGTGTGTCTCGGGGAGCAAGAGAGTCAGTGGATGGGGTGTAGCAAGGATTTCGTAAAGATCGAACATCTTCATTGAAAAAAGCAATATTTGTCTTTTTTCAAATCTTCGTATTTTCCGATCCAGTCGATAGTATTCAAAATTTAAGTTTCTCATGGATTATATATATATGGCTGGTTCTCTGACAAATCGAGCGGTCGATTTTTTGACCCTATCGAAAAAAATTTTTAAAATGTTCCTAAGAGACATATGAGTATCCCTGAATTTTTTCAGATTTTTTGCATCAAGTATCTTCGAGTTACAGAGGGTCAAAGTTGATGAAATCATGTTTTTTTGCTTTTTCTGGCTACTTTCATTAATTTGTAGATCCTCAGGGAAGCATTTTTCACTATAGAGATATATAACATTTTTTTCTGCAAATTTTCTAAACTTTTAAAAAAAAATAGTTTTGATGTCGTATATATATGTTTTAAAAAAGTTATAAGTCATTTAAGCTTTAAAATCAAGTTTTATGAAAGTTCGATCATCCGGATCATAACCAAAAAATTCATGAAGATACCTTATTTAAATACAAAAAAGTCTGCGAAAGACCCAGAATGTCAGAGGCCTTGGTTTCTCTGTAAAAAATCATTATATCCGTTCATATATGAAAAAAATTTAGTTTTTTTGCTATATCGAATAATTTAACCAATTTTATCAATTACGTAAATTTTTTTATAATAATTTCAATCATTAAAAATATGATAAGGTTAGTGAAATGCTTCGATATAGCAAAAAAACATGTACATGTGCCATGTAACGGGGTGAGCCGTACTCATTTAACAATCGCACAAAAATTGAGTAACGGGGGAAATTGAACCCACGTCCTCGAGATCTCCAGGCACGCGCTCTAACCACGAAGCCAGCGTCGCACTGCGAAACGCTAATATGCCGACCAGCTTAGACGTGCTCAGACACCGTCACAGCACATAATATTTTTAAATGTACACAATATTTTTTAAGAATTGATGAAAATTACATGCACAATTTCATTCTACACGTAAGATAAAAAATTTACTTATTGCTCCTTCTAGCTCCAGCTTCAGAGGAAGAATGAGCTCTTCCCGGAAAGACGCGCCCTTTTATACAAGTGAGCGTTACTGCTCCGACGCTGAAGCAGCGAGTTACCCCCATCCGTCGCCCCAGCGCAAGCATCGCTATAGATATACTAAAGCACGTGAAATCTTAATTTACATGTTTTATCGCTTTGAACAATTAATTTTCGCAAAAATAAGAACGTACGAATGTTTATCGATGTATAATTAACAATAAATAATGGTTTGTTGCTAATAACAAGCTTCGGAAAACAAAATAACTTGCATATAAATACGCGGGTCGCGAAACTTTAACTCTTTTGTTGCTATTTTTACAATATTAATTAATGATTTGTCCTAAAAACTTTACATGAGTCGAAAGCTGATGAACTAACGACCATGTACGTTACAAATTTATATGGTAAAAGTGCCTCAGAAAATAATATTCGGCATGTGAAATATCTATTTCGTACTTATTTGACAAGTTTATATATAAAGTGAAACATATAATCTCGACTCCTGGGGCAAACTTAGCCGTGGGGCAAACTTAGCCGTTTCTCGCGCGCGCGCTGTGTTTTTCTTCCATCTTGCAACGATGTTTTTCTAATGAAAATTATCGAATCTCAACCGGATCTTTTGCGTTTTACATAGTTTCTTAATCGCAGAATCTCATACGAGCATTTATTTTTAGAAATTTATTGTTTAAATAGTAGATATGAACGTTGCAAGTTGGCATCGTGTCCCATATATTATATACGGCCAAGCGGCAAGCCAACGTGTAACTCGAATAAAAAATATAATTAAATTAATAACTGATAAAATAATGTTATACACATGACCGTATACATGTTAAGTTCATTTATATGACTTTATTTAATTGAAAAATGCTTTAAATAAAAAATTTTAATAGGGGATAGAGTCCGTGTACGTTGCAATCCTTACGCACAAACATGACATACGTTAAAAATTATCTTCATTTAAAAATTGTTCATTTGAAATTGAGAGTAAAATATTAAGGAAACATTTTGTTTGTGGAGTTTGCACTCTCAATTTTCAAATCAGCAATTATTAAATAAATATCATTGTTAGCGTACTCACGTTTGTGCGGAAGGATCCGTAATACTTGGATCATAAAAATCGGAGCATTTACACTTTTATGAAGTCCCAATCCTGCAACTGACAATTATCAAACTAGCCTCATTATCTCAACAAGTTACTATTCGATTTTTGTCATTCAAATTGTGTTGAAATCAGCCTTTTCTGTAGAATCACATGGCTGTTCATAAAGTTTTTATTTTGCAAATTTTAAATTACTTGAAAGTCGCGTTTTTTCTACGGAATATATGGTACTACACGCTATTACGACAGGATCACCTTTCACCCCCATAAATATTTTCACCATAGCTTTTGGTGCCAAAATTTTTTTCACCCACACTCTCAGCATCGAGTGTTTCACCGGGGACACATGGTGTGTGTGTGTGTGTGTGTAGGTGTGCGTAAGTGTGTGTATGCAGGCAGCTGGAGAAGAAAATGCCCGGCGAAGAAAGTAACGGGGCGCCATAGGCCGCCGCTCGGCATGGAAAACGTATACCTATATTTGCGAAGCGCTGTGTCTATATAACACAGCATACACGGAGAGAAAAATTACGGCTTTAACCTATGAAGCTGTTCACAGTCTGCCAATATGTGAGTTTACGTGGCGCAACCGTACGGCAAGGGTGCTGCAAAAGCGTGAAGATCTTGTGTCCACTCTTTATCAACACATACGGGCTCAGTGCAAGACTCACACGGTTTGAAACTGTGCGAGTCATTGGCTTGGGAATCCAAACATAACCATCACTGCGGAGAACAGCGTGGCCCGAAAGCACTATATATATTATATATATATATATGTGTATGTAGCTCTATATATATATATGTAGATAACTGTTACTTGCGCGCTGAATCAATAAAACAAATAATTTACTAAATATTTTTTTAATTAATGGTTTTAAAAACGTACAAATTACATTCAAATTACATTTCGTATCTCGTAGCTACAAATTGTACATCCCCTTTCTTAATATATAAGCTTTTTTGGTAAATCTCGAATATTTATTAAAATATCAAGTTTACTATTTTCAGAGCTAACAACGTGCTTACGTTGCTTAGAAGCATAATAGTGTTTATCAAAATAAACTGTACTAAATTCCTTAACCAAAAAAAAGGTTTCATTATTAGAATGATATATAGCTTTCAAATGTCCAAATTGTACGTTTTCTGTAAATCGAGTGACAAGTATTGTCCCACGTGAATATGTTTTTCCAATAATATCTATATATTTTAATGTAACTACAGCTATTTTTTCTTTTAAATTTGTCAATGATTGGAAATGCTGACAAGCGTCTGGATTTTCAATTGGCCCATATGATACTGCTTCAGTACTTAAAGTTTGGAACTCTATATCATAGCAAAATTGTAACTGATGTCGAAAAGCTATACCATAAGGTACATTTATAGCTGAAGTAGTTGTTACTGTTGTAAGATCCCACGATTGATTGAATGTATTATTTGTCAATCGAATATGCTTGCTGAGTGGTTGCTTTTCGCTTAGTATACTGTATGACTGTAAATGAGAGCGCTGACAGTGTGATTGTTGTTGCGTACGCCTCGAGTGTATGAAGGAGGTTGCTGACAATGTATATATTGCAATATACCAGTTTTGCAAACTGGTCGAGCAACAGTAAGCGTAAGTTTCAATCTAGAAAGAGCAGTCAGCATTTTATACTGTAAGCGATTGTTTATCTTTTGTAACCTCTCTCCAAGTGGCGAGTTTTGATTGGATCACGGTATCCCCACGGATTAATTAAACAGCTAACGCCCTGGTCGAGGAAGAGGCTTTATAAGCCAAAGACTCGGTCCGCGCGGGGCCTTTCACAACCAAACCAAGTACCAGTGTTCGTCTAACTTCTTCGCACACGGTAAAGCAAGCTGTTGCCGTCACTACGACTTGCCGCTGAAGACTAGCTGACTATTTGGAGCTGTTGAAGAAGATTATACCAGAGATCGTAAGAGGGTGTCAAGGTACTACCTGTACGCTATCGGAGGGCCTAGAAATCCACTGAACTCTGCAGGCAAGCTGGCATATTTGCTCCGGTCAAAAGTACTGTTCAACTTCAATACATTGCGACGAAAGGACCGCCAACATATCTGGCGTGACTGGGTAAAGCCGCAGCTTAGTTAAGTCCATACAACTTGCCACGACTAGCTCGTGTAGTGTTAAGGTCGCACACACTCGCCCTAGAGAGAAGGACGCTTCATCCTACAGGGTGTGTTCTATCAGTAAGTTATTATCTCAGTATTTAAGACAAATTCTAAAATAAAGAAGAACGAACATCATTATTGTAATCGGAATGAGAGATGAATGAGTGAGACCCTTTTTGTACCTTCGAACTTGTCTGGCTTCAAAATAATAAATCATAACAAATATCAAAGTATTTTAGACGTATTAGAAGAAAAAATTATTTAAGTAACAAAAGTACCTTAGCCCTACTAACCTAACCCTTCAACCATCAGTTAAAGGTTTTAACCCTAACAAAGCAAAGGACAAAATAAAAACATCCTCAAGACCTATTCCGATATAGCTGCATGTCTGCAGTTTGCCGGAACGTGTCCGGATTTACCAACCCATGTCCGCACATTTACCAAATCGTGTCCGCACTTTTCCAAGTGAGATCACATATTCATTAGTGTGTCCGCACACGCATCCGGTAGAACGAAATACTATTTAGTCCACCTTTGCAGCATTCTAGGACACAAAACCATCGTATCCACACTTTTGTACTCGTGTCCGCATTTGGTCGAATCGTGTCCACACTTTTTCCAAGTGAGTCCGCGTATGCGTCCACACACGCATCCGGCGGAACGAAATACATCCTAGACCACCTATACAATATTTCAGGCCACAAATCCAACGTGTGCGCGTAAAAGAAACGTGTCCGCATTTTACAGTAGCGTGTCCGCATTTTACAGCAGCGTATCCGCATTTTATGTTAGCGTGTCTGCATAGACTGATACAGACCAAGCAAAAGGACTACCAGCCATCAATAAAGGTAGGATCGGAAAAGTGCATTTAGATAAGGTTCCAACATTGAAGAATTTAGTACCCTATTGTATTATTAATAATTAACTTACGAACATAAGGTCTCGGGACCAAGGACAACCTTCCAAATAAAAATAATTATTTGTAAAGAACTCAGACGGTCTGGAGTCAAATCCGACCCTTACAAATTGGCATCCCTTGTGGGGAGGTTTGTCATTGTTTATTAAATTATTAATAATCAATAATTTTACAAAAATTCCAAACTTTGATTAAAGATTAAATAAGTATATTAGATGGCGAATCTGACTTTGGATGAGATTAACCAGATTCAAGACACCAGAGAAAGAACTCAAGCTTCAGCTAACTTTTATCATGTCAGACAAGCGAAACGAGACCAGAACATGTTAAATATGTCCACATATTTTCATCATGCTCATTTAGATCAGAGTGTAAATAGAGCGGTGAGTTTTGTTAGTATGTATGATGCAGAGAATATGAGTTTGAGGGACTTTCTTCAGGATGTTGATAATGGTTACAGTCTTTTAGATCCATCGCAGGAACCGTTATTTTTAAGTCATGTAATATCAAAACTTAGAGGGAAGGCAAGACGAGCTTTAGATGGTTCTACAGTGGAAATGCTGGTAGTCTTGAAGAAGATTTTAAGGGATCATTTAGCGCCGTCCAAGTCTTTTATTCAGTATCAGAACGAGCTGCAGAATTCCTCCATGCGAATGAATGAGACTGTCCGTGAATTTTATGGCAGACTTATTTCTTTAGTCAACAAGGTGGTCACTACAGCAAATGAACAAATTCCGGAACTTCCAGCTTCCGCAAATCTTAAGCCATATCTAGAGGCTATGGCAAAGAGAGTTTTTGTGGAAGGATTGCCACATGCAATATTGAGAGAAGAAAGGTCAGCGAGACCTCAGACTATTGAGGAGACTTTAAAAGTGGCTTTAGAGATGGAAAGGACTATAGTCGAAAATGTGGAAATGCAGGCTGGGCATTATACTTTTGCAGGGAGTGCATTAGTGCGTCCTACAAGCCAAGATAGTAGCCAGCTTAGTATTAGAAGAGTGAATTTTGATGAGGAAACTTTCAATAGGGATATTCCACATCATTATGATCCTAATGATACATATTTTCCAAGGACTTATGTCAGTAAATCGGGACGTATTGTGGCACCGTCGCAGCTGAGTTATGTAAACCCGAATGCGGGATTTTCACAGCCTACTGGAATACTGAAGAGATCAGGTAGTCCAGCAAATGTACAACAGTGTACTAATTCCTGTTGCCAACGTTCAACTTGTTCCAACCAACAAAATCATGGTTGTGGACATAATAATCAGAATCATCATTGCTGTGGTAGATCCGCTGTAACATCATGTGGATGCCAGGCTCAACAATATTGCGGTTACCAAAGGAATTATAACAGATCTTGTGATT
Organism: Philotrypesis tridentata; assembly: GCA_018906965.1. Classification (NCBI taxonomy): domain Eukaryota; kingdom Metazoa; phylum Arthropoda; class Insecta; order Hymenoptera; family Pteromalidae; genus Philotrypesis; species Philotrypesis tridentata. The sequence goes on from JACCIB010000212.1 coordinate 145,425, forward strand.
CACAAGGTTGTAATTCTCAACAATCTAATTGGAATGGTAATCAGAGTGGACATCAAAGTAGAAGTTATAATCAAAATAATAGTCAATCCATTAGTCAACCTAGACTATATAATCCAAATGTATAGAGATCTTCTTCTCCACATCAAGAGAAGAATTTAAACTGGCAAGGAGCTCGCCGAAAGGACGCGGAAGCGGGCTCTTCACAGATGACACGCCCCGTCAGTCCGGTACCTCACAAATCCGACTAAATTTGGAAGCAACAATTAACACGATGATTGGACATTGTCCGTCCATTAGATTACGTATACCACAGTTAGAGGAGGAAATTATGACTTGTATGATTGATACGGGTGCATCTTTGAATGTGGTAAAAGAGGAAGCATTACTAGATGGTGTAGCTAGAGATCATGATGTTATTTATAGTATTAAAGGTATATCACCTCACAGTATACAATCACTGGGGCGAGTATTTTTAACTATAAAGGGTATAGATCATGAATTTCAGGTAATTACAAAGAATGTGATGTTGCCTGCGGGAGTAATACTTGGATCGCCTTTCCTGTCGGAAGAAAAGGTAAATATAAGGTTTGGAGATCAAAATGTAATTTTGAGTAGTCAACCAATAAGTCCAATACCGTTTGTAAGACCGGTACGGGATTTATTGAGGAAAACGGACTCAGAGGTTGGGTAATCTGGTCTTCAGGTGGTAAATAAGAAAAAGATGCATTTAGACGAAACAAAGGAAAAAGTTAATGTGCTTGTGTTGCAGGACAAAGCTGAGACAAAAGTTTGTCTTAAATTACCACCGTATCAAAGAGTTCAAGTAAAAATCCCGGTCACTGCGGACTCACAGCGAGGTGATGGATATCTTCCGGAAATCAAGACAATTCCAGGGGTATATCTTGGAGACAATGTCGTAACTAACAATCAGGGTTTCTGTTATGCTATGGCTGCGAATTTAAAGCCAGAGCCGGTGGAAATTGAGATCACTCCACAATATTTGGAGCCTTTTGATTTTAGTGATGATAATGATCTTCTTGATTTTCCGTTGGAGGGTGATCCGCCTGCTGATGATCAGCAGAGGTTGGAAATAATAAAGGAAAAATTACTGAAGGAACATCATTCCAGGCAAGAAGCTAAACAGATAAAGGAACTGATTACTAAGTATTCTCATTTGTTTTATTTGCCAGGAGATCCACCTCCTAGAACTTCTTATGCCAGACATAAGATCAGGACTACGGATGAGGTTCCAGTGAGAGTCAAATACGTAAAAGCACCTCAGGGATTGGATGAAGAATTATATAATCAATTACATAAGTTGATTGAAGCAAAGGTAATAAGATCTTCAAAGAGTCCTTATTGTAGTCCGGCAATGATTGTGCCAAAGAAATCTGGACCTGATGGTAAGAAAAAGTATCGTTTGGTGATAGATTATCGGAAGCTCAATGCAAAGACTATTAAGGATGCTTATTCTTTGCCTAATATAACAGAGATATTAGAGCAGACAGGATGTGCAAAGTATTTCTCGGTTTTTGACCTTGCAATGGGTTTTCATCAGATTGAGATTGAACCAGAGGACATTGAAAAGACTGCTTTTAATACAAAGTATGGGCATTTTGAATATGAATGCATGCCATTTGGCCTTTCTAATGCGCCCCCTACATTCCAGAGGTTAATGGACAAGGTTCTATCAGGTTTGCAAGGTTCAGAATTGTATGTATTTTTAGATGATATAGTTATTTATTCAAATAATCTTGAGGAACATGAAAGGAAAATATGTAATCTGTTCGACAGACTGTCTGAAGCAGGTCTAAAGCTTCAAATTGATAAATGTCAATTTTTGAACAACAAAAGAGTTTTGAAGCCTTAAAGAAAGCTCTTTGTGAAGCTCCTTTTTTAGCAGCTGTGGACATGGACAAGCCTTTTATTTTGACAACTGATGCAAGTGATTTTGCTATAGGCGCGGTTCTTTCCCAAGGAGAACCCGGACAAGATCATCCAATAGCATATATGTCTAGATGTTTGAATAAAAGTGAGCGGAATTATTCCACTACTGAGAAGGAATGTTTGGCAGTGATTATAGCAGTAGAGTATTTCAGACATTATTTATATGGTCATTAATATGGACATTAGTTAATGGATTCAATCAAAGATCCAATGAGTAGACTTAATCGTTGGAGATTGCGTTTGAGAGGGTACTATTATACTTTCAAATACAAGCCTGGACGTCTGAATATTAATTTGGATGCCCTGTCATGGAATCCAGTGGTAAAGTCTGCTGATAAGAAAAGTAGAAAGCATGATGGTAGACATAAGGGGGGAGGTGTCTTTATTACCTTTGGTACCTAAGCCTACCAAAACTTGTTTAATAATGACTCTATCGCTCGATGATGGAATAGTGTGGAATAAAAATTGATGCGTCTCTTCGAGCCAAGTTGTTTATTTAAAATGCCAAACGTTTCGGGATATTTTTATCCCCTCTTCAGTGGCTGTATAATAGTTTATTTACAAGGTTTTATTACAATTATAATAAGTGAAATTGAAATTAGAAAACTTGAAATAATTACCTAATTTGCAAAACAACTTTTGTGTTCTACATTATTAGAAACGGACCAGAAAAAAGATAAATCGCATATGGCGCTATAAATTTAAATTTAGAAAATTAAACCAAAGTTTACAAAAGAACTATTACAAAATTTAACAATGACTTACGGCCTAGGACTCAAGAATTTTATTAACACAAAACGGATTCACCGGTGCCATAAGATGGTAATGCGGCACCGGTCGAGGCAGGACGTCAACTAATGTCTCGACGAAAATCGAGCAATATATATTGCGCAATACAATATTACTAGTGTTGTTGCTGCGAAGACAGACACGATCGTCAATATCGAAACTTAGCTGACTTTGTCCTGTGTCCCCCCCGGTCGCCTGAGCACGAGTAGGACCCGCACGTGCTCAGGCGAGCAATACATCGTTCTCGCCGTTACCGTCTTCACCATCGGGAGCACTGACCGAGAAGGAAAACAGACACGAGGGGGAGTCAACGACCGGGGGGGACACAGGACAAAGTCAGCTAAGTAGTCCGGGAGTCCTGGCATTTTGTCGTGCACTTTCTGCAAAAGATTTTTTGACAGTCAAAATTTGTTTGTGGTAACCTGCTGAAAGTAACCCTAAATTCTCGACTTCGGACCTGATCGGGAACATTGTTATTATTGCAAAATAAACTTCAAAAAAGCACTTTTTTTTAGTTTTCCGCGAATAACGTTTTTGTAACGCATTTTATGCAAAAAAAGGTAGAGAGGAAAGTTGTTTAGAATTGAATTTCCAATCAGACACATGTATTCCCGAATGCAAAATTAACTTTTTTCATCGCTAAATTGTTAAACAAAAAAAAACTTTTTCCAAATTTTCACATTGCCACAGTTTTTTCAAAAAAAAGATCTTTTTCGCCGGATAAGCTCTCAATGATGACTTTTAGTACAAACAATCTAAAAATCGTTGCCCGATCCGTATATCTCAAAATGGCGTCCTATTGCAAAATTATTTACCCGAAAATTTCAAATTCATTTCAAATTTGCCCATGAAACGATAAACGGATGCAACTGCGCTTAATCGATAGCTTTTGACGTACTTAATAAATGCTAAAAAGGAATTTTCTTTAAATTAATATTTAACAACATTTTTAGCAATAAATAGTTTTTATTTTCGCCAATTTTTAAGTTAGAGAAACGCGGTAAAATGCATTTTAAAGTACTTAAAAAACCATGAATTTTCGTAAAAAAATCGTCAAGATCCGACCAATAGGAGCCGAGATACGAAATTTTTTTCAACCGACGATTACACCGAAACTATTTAATATTTTTTAATGAATTTTCGCACAATGCTTGTTCAAATGATGCTCTAGATGATAGCATTTTTCTTAATAGTTGTAATGGACTTAATTCTTATACAAGGACCGATGAACGGATGCGAGATCAGCGCGCGCGGCCGCGCGACTGCTCCGGCCGGGCGGCGCGGTGGTGGGGGGGACCGCCGCTGCGGCTTTCGTGAACCTTAGATGCAAATTGATTTTCTCGGCAACCAAAGGTCCTACGGTAATGCTTTTTTTTATTTTATGTGTTTTTTCCTCAACTTTCACGTCGTGTCAATGAAATTTACACGAGTGCAATACAAATACCCGAAAATTACGTTTTTTAGATGTAAATTGAATTTCTCGGCAACCAAAGGTCCTACGTCAATGCTTTTTTTTTAATTTTATGTGTTATCGCCTCAACTTTCACGTCATGTTAATTAAATTTTCATAAGTGCCATACAAACACAAGAAAATTTCATGTTTTCTGTTATATGCAGTACTACATAATGTATTCATATTTTGTATATATAAGTGTGTATATTAATTTTAAAAGCTCAGTACAAGGATAGTGTTTGCTTACGATTTCTGCATTAAACGAAATTAAGGAATTAATGTCGATAAAATATGGTTTTCAACTATAAGTTATCGCTTCGCGTTATGTAAAACTTTTTAAACTAGCATTGAATTTAATCGATTTTCGTAGGATAACATACTTATTTCTATATATATTTACGCATGTGTAACGTTTTTAAAATCGTATGTGTATACGAGCGCGCGGCACACACACATACACACATATACGCGCTTATTCATGGCGTCAAGTGGAGAAAATGGTTTAAAAAGGCAACCAATTCAACCAAAGCAATTCATATCTTGTATATATGTGTGTGTATATTAATTTAAAAGCTCAATACAAGGATAGTGTTTGCTTACGATTTCAGCATTAAACGGAATTAAAGAATTAATGTCCATAAAATATAATTGTATACAACTTTCTGGAGCTGCATTGAATTTAATCGATTTACATGAGATATAAGCGCGTATATGTGTGTATGTGTGTGTGCCGCGCGCTCGTATACACATACGATTTTAAAAACGTTACACATGCGTAAATATATATAGAAATAAGTATGTTATCCTACGAAAATCGATTAAATTCAATGCTAGTTTAAAAAGTTTTACATAACGCGAAGCGATAACTTATAGTTGAAAACCATATTTTATCGACATTAATTCCTTAATTTCGTTTAATGCAGAAATCGTAAGCAAACACTATCCTTGTACTGAGCTTTTAAAATTAATATACACACTTATATATACAAAATATGAATACATTATGTAGTACTGCATATAACAGAAAACATGAAATTTTCTTGTGTTTGTATGGCACTTATGAAAATTTAATTAACATGACATGAAAGTTGAGGCAATAACACATAAAATTAAAAAAAAAAGCATTGACGTAGGACCTTTGGTTGCCGAGAAATTCAATTTACATCTAAAAAACGTAATTTTCGGGTATTTGTATTGCACTCATGTAAATTTCATTGACACGACATGAAAGTTGAGGAAAAAACACATAAAATAAAAAAAAAGCATTACCGTAGGACCTTTGGTTGCCGAGAAAATCAATTTGCATCTAAGGTTCACGAAAGCCGCAGCGGCGGTCCCCCCCACCACCGCGCCGCCCGGCCGGAGCAGTCGCGCGGCCGCGCGCGCTGATCTCGCATCCGTTCATCGGTCCTTGTATAAGAATTAAGTCCATTACAACTATTAAGAAAAATGCTATCATCTAGAGCATCATTTGAACAAGCATTGTGTGAAAATTCATTAAAAAATATTAAATAGTTTCGGTGTAATCGTCGGTTGAAAAAAATTTCGTATCTCGGCTCCTATTGGTCGGATCTTGACGATTTTTTTACGAAAATTCATGGTTTTTTAAGTACTTTAAAATGCATTTTACCGCGTTTCTCTAACTTAAAAATTGGCGAAAATAAAAACTATTTATTGCTAAAAATGTTGTTAAATATTAATTTAAAGAAAATTCCTTTTTAGCATTTATTAAGTACGTCAAAAGCTATCGATTAAGCGCAGTTGCATCCGTTTATCGTTCCATGGGCAAATTTGAAATGAATTTGAAATTTTCGGGTAAATAATTTTGCAATAGGACGCCATTTTGAGATATACGGATCGAGCAACGATTTTTAGATTGTTTGTACTAAAAGTCATGATTGAGAGCTTATCCGGCGAAAAAGATCTTTTTTTTTAAAAAACTGTGGCAATGTGAAAATTTGGAAAAAGTTTTTTTTTGTTTAACAATTTAGCGATGAAAAAAGTTAATTTTGCATTCGGGAATACATGTGTCTGATTGGAAATTCAATTCTAAACAACTTTCCTCTCTACCTTTTTTTGCATAAAATGCGTTACAAAAACGTTATTCGCGGAAAACTAAAAAAAAGTGCTTTTTTGAAGTTTATTTTGCAATAATAACAATGTTCCCGATCAGGTCCGAAGTCGAGAATTTAGGGTTACTTTCAGCAGGTTACCGCAAACAAATTTTGACTGTCAAAAAATCTTTTGCAGAAAGTGCACGATATCCCACTATTGAACTCCCTGACTCCCTGACTAAAGTTTCGATATTGACGATCGTGTCTGTCTTAGCAGCAACAACACTAGTAATATTGTATTGCGCAATATATATTGCTCGATTTTCGTCGAGACATTAGTTGACGTCCTGCCTCGACCGGTGCCGCATTACCATCTTATGGCACCGGTGAATCCGTTTTGTGTTAATAAAATTCTCGAGTCCTAGGCCGTAAGTTATTGTTAAATTTTGTAATAGTTCTTTTGTAAACTTTGGTTTAATTTTCTAAATTTAAATTTATAGCGCCATATGCGATTTATCTTTTTTCTGGTCCGTTTCTAATAATGTAGAACACGAAAGTTGTTTTGCAAATTAGGTAATTATTTCAAGTTTTCTAATTTCAATTTCACTTATTATAATTGTAATAAAACCTTGTAAATAAACTATTATACAGCCACTGAAGAGGGGATAAAAATATCCCGAAACGTTTGGCATTTTAAATAAACAACTTGGCTCGAAGAGACGCATCAATTTTTATTCCACCCTACCAAAACTTCTTTGGCAAGACAAAATCTTGCTAAATTGTCTCAGGATGAAAAATCAGACACAGCATCTGAGCCTGTAAGGAAGAAACCTGGTAGGAAGCCTGGTTATAAAGATCCGTTACCAACTGTTCTTAAAGGTATGGAAGGTGGACAAGCTGATTTGGATGCAAGTACCATTGGAAAAAGTTTAAGACAGCGTAAGATGGAGATGCCGAAAACGGTAGCATTTTCTGATCCCATTTCTACAGTGTCGGATAGCAAGAACTCATCTGAAAGTGGGGAAAGAAATGTGGATTAAGGAGAAAAATTTGAAATCCTTTAGAATAGCAAGATCTGGAGAAATTATAGATAGTTTGCCTAGAGGAGTTTTGTTAAATCAATTAAAATCAGTTTTCGGTAATATGAAAATTTCTGTAACAGTATGTCTGGGTAATTGTAGGACTTTGTCGCCAGAACACAGATCAGCTATCTTGCACGATTATCACAACAGTTTGTTTGGTGGACATAGAGGTATGGGTAAAACCTATAGACGTATTCGAGAAAGATTCTATTGGAAAAGCATGAAAGATGATGTCCATGATTTTGTTCGGCGTTGTGAGATTTGTCAAGAACAGAAGCTAGTAAGAGTTAAGACTAGAGAGCCGATGGCAATTACTGATACACCAAGTGAAGTATTTTATAAGGTAGCACTTGATACTGTAAGACCTTTATGCAGGACTACGGAAGGAAATATGCATATATTAACTATGCAATGTTTGTTTTCAAAGTTTTGTTTAGCGGTCCCGGTACCGAATATCAAAGCTATCACGATAGCGGATGCATTGGCAAGACATCTGATTGCCCAGTATGGAGTGCCAAAAATTATCTTGAGTGATAGAGGTCGAAGTTTCCAGAATAAATTACTAACAGAGTTATCAGAAATATTTCAGTTTAAATTGAATACTACGACTGCTTATCATCCACAGTCGAATGGATCTTTGGAGATGAGCCATGCAGTTTTGGCTGACTTTTTGAGGAATAAGGCTGCTAGTAAACAAGATTGGGACAAGGTTGTTTCTTTCGCTATGCATGAGTACAACACCTCTGTGCATGCATCTACAGGTTTTACTCCTTTTGAGTTGGTGTATGGAAGACCAGCCAGAGCACCTAATAGATTGCCGGATGAAGTGGAGCTGGAAACCTACAACGAGTATGTACGAGATTTAACTGAATGCCTTCGGAGTCTTCAGTCTTTAGCTAGAGAAAACTTGGTTAGATCAAAGTTGAAAAATAAAGAGTATTATGACAAGAAAACCAGACCATTAAAATTAGAGGTGGGAGAAGAAGTTAGAGTTTTGAAAGAGCCAAGGTATGGAAAATTGGATAATTTCTATAATGGTAATTTTATCGTGAGAGAGATAAGAGACAACAATAATGTTGTGGTTGAGTCTTCTAATGGAAAGTTATTAGTTAAACATAAAGATAAATTGGAAAAAATTTTATCGTTAACCACAATATTTTTTTTTTTTTTGTTTTCTCTTTTACAGAAGATCATGACGTGGGTTCGGACTTTTCTTCTCGCTTTTATTCTTGGTGGTCCATGGGCTTTAGCGCAAGATAATCGTCTGAATAATATCACGTATTATCAGCTGGCACCTATTACGAATAATCCTGGTATATATTATGAATATATAGGAGATATTCGTTTTGAAAAGGTCAAGTGGAAAATAGTTATTACGTTGGATTTCAGTAAATGAGAAGACATAGTTCAAGTGAGGCAGAGGATATTCTTGGATGCAGTTTTAGTATGTCATAAGGTTATAGAAAAGAGCATTTGTGAAGGGATTTTGCAGTCTTCTAAAACCAATAATCAATTGAACTTTTTGGAAACATTGCAACAAAAATTGCAAAATTTCTTTTCATCTGAGATAAAGCCAGACGGGTTGGCGATGCCTTATTCTCATTCTTTGGTAAAAAGATGGTCACCTTTTGGTTTTATTGGATGGGGGTTTAAAGTTATTTTTGGTACTATGGATTCTGAAGATCGTGAAAATTTGCATTTGAACGTGGATAAATTATATGGCTAGGCCTCGAATATGTCTGTTTTATTGTCTGAACAAACCCATATTGTGAGATCTGATTTAGAGTCTATTCATGATAAGCTTAAAGCAAATGAGTCATTATTGTCAGCAGATCATAAGATTCTTAAAGATTTGTTGAATAAAACGGAAATATATGACAATGAAATTCATAGAACTGCAATAGTGCAAAAGCTTAATTTATGGTTAAACCAGTTTGATAAATCTTTAGAGGATTGTATAAAATCTCTGAGAATTTTGTTAGATGCTTTAGAGGCTGCATCCTTGGGACACTTACATCCATTATTGTTTGATAGAGCTCAGTTAAAGGGGATTCTTTCAACTATTAATGAGCATGTATTACCGTGGAGTCATGATCAGGTTACCATAGATATGCTGCATACAATGTCCGAAACTAGCGTTAGTGCTAGAAACGGAAAATTATTAGTGGTATTGGAATTTCCTTTAGCCGAAAAAAATAAATTTTCATATTATAGAATACATTCCTTGCCAATGAAAAACGAAATTTTATTTAAAACTGAATCTTTTATTAAGATTGTCTCAGATTATACATATGTAATAGTATCAAATGATATACAACAGTATCTACTGGCTAATTCTGAATTTCTTAGTTCTTGTACAAAATATGCGGACAAGTTACATTATCCACCGGATTTACCATTTTATTTGGATCAAGGGAACAGTCCGTGTGAGTATACGTTGCTTGCTCGGCCTTCTTTGGAAGTCTGCTATTAAGATGAGGATTATTTGTAATAGTGAGCGGAAAGCTGAACTGGAGTTGGATGGTACGGGATTATTGGCAATCAGGGATCAATGTCATGGCCGTACTGGTTCTAATATTCTGTATGGTATAACTATAGTCAGAACAAATCAGACTTTCCTCTATGAAGCTAGGCTGCCTTTTAATTTAACAATTTCAGAGATTGAAAATTATAAGGTTGCTGGGTATCATAGTTTAGTTCATTTAGAGGAAGCAGATTCAGAAAAACTACGGAGTTGGGCAGAAAGTAAAGACTCAATCACTTTAGAAAGACTAGAAAATAAATTTAAAGAATTGTCAGTATTAAAGAGATCTAAGACGCTGCATTCGGTGTATGTGGGGTGTATGTCCGTGGGTCCGGTAATACTACTACTAGTATTATTTTTGCTTTGGAGGTGTTGTAGATGTAATTCCTTGCAATGCTGCAGATGTATAAAAATTGAGTCAGATTTTATCAGAAGTTCTAAGAATCAACCGGAAGACAAGAGAGCAGAGAAATCCCGGATGCAGTTTGAAGAAGGCATCTCAACTGGATTTTCTTCGTCAGCCCCTACCTTACCATCATCGACTAGTGGGAGTGAAATTCTCTTTCTGTCCGCACCGTCGCAATTGGTTTGTAGACCCGGTAATTTTAATTCTTATTTTATTCCGCGTCCTTTGCCGCTGCAAGGTTCGGAAATGTAGTTTGTTTTTTTTTCCCTGACAAATTATGTTTATGTTCTAAATAAGGCTAAAGGAGGTGGATATGCAATGGGAAAATAATTTGTTTAAAACGGTTTATTTTTTTTCTGTTAATTTATTTTAACTTTTAACAAACAGTATAAATAATTTAAAGATTATTTAATTTTTGTTCAAATTTTGTACTTCGTTGATCTGTTTGTTCTGCACAATTCCCGTCTGCGGTCTGCGCCTGATGAAAGTGGCATTAGTAGTAAAGGGGGGCTAATAGATGTTGCAAACGCTGTTGTCTGTTTTTTTGGCTGGGTCTGAAAGATACAAATATTTAATGGTTAATTTGAATCGTTGTTAAAACTTTTATTTGTTATAAGTAAAAAAAAAAAATTTGCGACTTACGGGAGGAGGTAATGTTTCTATGTAACCTAGATCGTTGATTTTGTAAGTGAGGGCTTATGTCGCCCATAAATTGTCGTTGTGCTGTCGGTGCCCATAGTCGGACTCATAGCCGAATACACGGGCGAATTCAACCCGCTCTTTGTGCTCGACTAGGGCAATGATTTTTGGATCCACCGATCCGTTGAGCTCTGGAAAAGCCGCTAGCTGCTTATACTTGCGGTAACAGGCGTCGTGTAGACGATGGTGGTCCTTGCAATAGTTGCGTCGGGACCTTGTGTGCTTCTTACATTGCTGGGGTCCGACCATTGCGGAACATTTCCGTATGCGCCTGTCTTGGTATTTTTCCTGGAGCCACTCGGTGATTTGGATAAGTGCCGGTACAGCGCACTTGCGGGCAAGCCTTACTAATCGATCAAATTGTTGGTTGATCCACCACCGCGTTTCAATTTCTGTGGGCGTCCATTGCCCAGGATGGAAATAATAATTTATCCATATTACTACTGTGCGTATAGATACTACGCGCCGGTAGTAATGTAAAATAAAAGAGGTAAAAGAGAAGAACATGTTGCACACGAAGAGTTTTAGTTGTAACTAATGTATTCGCGAAATTTGTGATGTATGTACGTGTTATTCTCTATGTTGGAGTGCGTGCGAAGTCGTTGGCCTCAGGTGTGCTGAGTCTTGACTTATAATATCGGACTTGGAAGTCCGCGAATGCCGTATGTATGTTAAAGTATTCTTCTGTGGACTTAAGTGTTTGTTCCAAGCACCTTTGACGACATTTTTTTTTGGAAAATCCACTCGTCGGATTCGGATGCGCTTGAGTCCGTAGAACGGTACTCCGTTAAAATTTTTTATAAAAGTTCAAAATTCTTAATTGTTTATTTAATAACTCTTTTGTTTATTAACATTTTGATAATGTTTTTTGATACATAGGTAGCCCATGCCTAATTATAAAATTAGGAATTGGTCTGGTTTCGATACGACCATTATTGAAAAAGTTCATTTTTGCAATTAACAATTTCGAAAATTTTTTTTGTAGAATTAAAGGTTAGGTTTAATTAACAAATTAGACACTAAAATAACAATTTTCGGACTGTAACTTTTTGAGTTATAGGCAATTGTTTATAAAAGGTCACTTTTGCTCTGTAAGTCTATGAAGGGCGCCGATCATCGGTAGCTAGTTAAAATTCAAAAATTCGGATTATTTTAGAAGTTAGCTCTAAATGTTGCTAAATTGTTAATTAAGTCAAATGGTAATTTTATTTAAATTCGCTTATGTGCGTGTATGTAAATTTCGGTTGAAAAAGTTTATAATTGTAGCTCCTATGATCGTTTTAAATCATGTATATATTCTATGTATATTAGATGTGTGCGTGTGTAACGTGCCAGGTCTATGGACTGTACTGTATTAAATTGTTGACTATATTTTATTATTAACGTTAGCATGTGTCGATAGTGTATTGAGGTATTCGGCCGTTTTGCAATGCACGTGTGAGCATTGGGCGGCGGCTGCAATGTGCTTAGTCGATCGCGACATCGTTAGCGCGCGGCGAGCGAGTTGCTGACTTGCGCGTCAGCACTCCTTGCGACCTACTGATCTGGAGTCGGGCAATACGATTTCTGGTGGCAAATTATGATTGGTCGAGGACATCGTGCGACGTGTGTTCTGTCGAAATCAAGTGTGCTGCACCTGAGGCTTTATAAGCCTCGGAGATGCACCGCACCAGGCCTTTTGCCAAGTAGACGCGCGAGTAGTCGTTTGGGTAGTCTCGCTGGGTTAGTAAATGCGTAGAAGCATTTAACTGACATATACATCACCTTTCATATTCGGCTACGAGGGCTCAACCCTAGAAAGTTGAGTAGTCTCGCTGGATACTGGCAAGTGTGAGTATTAGCAAGTTAGATCTCCATTATTTGAAGACTCGGCTACGAGGGCCTGCCGACCAAAGTAGTTAGCTAGGGAAGGACCGCCAATAAATCTGGCGAGAGTGACTTGTACTCACAGCTTAGTTAGGACCAAAGTATTTGCCACAAGAAGTCGTGTAACCTAAGTTAGATTAGATATTGTTGTTATAGAAGCCTAGAAAACTTGTATAATAGCAATCTTTAGACGTTAACTCCAGATTAAGTGAATTAAGATTACGCGTTAGAGACAACGAAATTGTGCTTAGGACCTTTGTAAAAACAAGTTTGTGCAAATTAACACTTTGAATAAATGGGATAAAAACATAACATACAGAATAACATCCTAGAGTGTATTTATTTATGGAAACACCAGTTATCCTAGAAGAAGTCCACACAAGGAAGAAAGAGCGAGGAAAGCTAGACAGGTGTAAGTGAGGTAAGGGAAAGACTAGGGCAAGACTGTCCTAATACCCGTCAACTGACAATAAGGAGGACAAAACAGTATTAGTCCCAACGGACAGCTTGTCCGCGCTACTGCTTAGCGTGTCCGCACTCTCGGATCGTGTCCGCGCTTTAGTGTATCGTGTCCGCGATACTGCACAGCTTGTCCGCGCTACAGTTCATCGTGTCCGCGTAGTACTGTGCCGGGTCCGCACTTCTCAGTAAGCGGGTCCGCACTAATAAATAGCGTGCCCCTGCTATACTTAAGCGTGACCGCCTTAAAGATAGAGTGTCCGCACCATAGTACGGAAACAAAATAATAACAAAAGAAATAACAGTTACAGAACATAAGTCTTACGAGACGAGGCTAGGTTCCGAAAATAAAAGTAATTTATGTACCTGCGCGTCCCTATTTACCTTCCGTAAATACGGTCCTTACACGTGTATTTAATATAAGCTAGAGACGGCCATTTGAGGATACTTCGAGAAAAGAACAAAGTCCACATGTTCCATAATGTAGGAATCGGTAAGCCGGAAGGTGCTGCCCCGCGTGAACTTTGACTGACATCAATGAAGATCGATAACCCGTGCAGTGCTGCCCCGTGTGTATTTTGATTGAGACTTATTGACTTCGTGTCAATATGCCGCGAAGTGCTGCCGCGCCTTGATTTTGACCGACGCCCACCGACGAGACTCATTGTTGGTTTCGCATTTGAATTACGTGCACGTATACCGCCGAAGTTTTCAATCATTTTGACGTTTTTTTTTTATCTTTGTTGGGTGTCTAACTGTGTGTGCTATCATGAAGGCCACGGCAGCTGAGGAAGTCCTAAGTACAGCGACCTTAGTACTTAGAAGGGCCCTAGACCAATTGGACCGTGCTCAAGAGGTTGTAAAATTAGCTCAGGATAATTACTGGAGAATAGTTAATGCAGTCAAAGATAACAACCGTTGCACTATTACGTTATTAAAGAAGAAGGAAAACAAATCAAAGTTTTTGAAAAAAAAGGAGGTGTTAAAATCGTATGTGAGTAAAATTCGTGCGAGTACGAAAAGTTCGACAGTGTGTCAATCGCCGGTGAGGTCAGCGGTTTTGAATTCGGAGCGTCGACCGCCGATTGTGGAAGAGTGTAACGTGCACGTGTATCCTACTGCCCGTGTTATAGCACAAGGTGGGATATCGCTGGACGCATCCGCACTTTTGCAGGCGGACAAGCTGCCAAATCCGCAAAAACAACAATGTATAAGTGAAGACATTGAGTCCAATATTATGTTTTCAGCAAATGTGGAATTGAAAGCTGTGCTAGTGTACCGGGTCTGGTCTACACCTACTGCACAGGCTATTTTCGATTTTATTAAAATATTTTGGTGCAAGTATCCAGCACAACGTGGTATTCTAGGAGTAAATACGGCAGAAGTTTACATTAAAAAGAATAAAAAAAGGAAATCCTCAACAACGGTTACAAAAACTAAAAAAGCAAAATTATCCGAAGAAGAAAAAATTCAGCGAAGACGGGAGAGAGACCGGTTAAGGAAGGCGGAAGCGCGAAAAAAGAAATTGGCTGCAGCAGCCAAAATACCAACGAAGACGCGTTACCCTAAGGTGGTCCTGGATAGACTGAATATAACGATTGACAAGACGTCTCTTGGCCAGGTACCAGCATTGTTTACCTGTTGTACTGAATGCAGGGGCAATTGTTGGTACCAGGGGAAGGACAAATCGGTGAATTGGCTATTATGTGTGGTCTGTGGGACCAATTGGGCCAACAGTGAGTGCGTGGGTCGTATTCCTTATGAGTGCAGAATTTGTAAAATTAAGAGAAGACTAAAAGAGAAAAAAATCTACCAGAGTAAGAAAACCTAAAAGTATAAATATTATTGTATATCAATCGTTGGATCTTTTATTTTTGCGCCCGCGTTCATTGGCGGGGACGCCAATATTCTAAGGGGGGAGGTGTAAGATCCCACGATTGATTGAATGTATTATTTGTCAATCGAATATGCTTGCTGAGTGGTTGCTTTTCGCGTAGTATACTATATGACTGTAAATGAGAGCGCTGACAGTGTGATTGTTGTTGCGTACGCCTCGAGTGTATGAAGGAGGTTGCTGACAATGTATGTATTGCAATATACCAGTTTCGCGAGCTGGTCGAGCAACAGTAAGCGTAAGTTTCAATCTAGAAAGAGCAGTCATCATTTTATACTGTAAGCGATTGTTTATCTTTTGTAACCTCTCTCTAAGTGGCGAGTTTCGACTGGATCACGGTATCCCCACGGATTAATTAAACAGCTAACGCCCTGGTCGAGGAAGAGGCTTTATAAGCCAAAGACTCGGTCCGCGCGGGGCCTTTCACGACCAAACCAAGTATCAGTGTTCGTCTAACCTCTTCGCACACGGTAAAGCAAGCTGTTGCCGTCACTACGACTTGCCGCTGAAGACTAGCTGACTATTTGGAGCTGTTGAAGAAGACTATACCAGAGATCGTAAGAGGGTGTCAAGGTACTACCTGTACGCTATCGGAGGGCCTAGAAATCCACTGAACTCTGCAGGCAAGCTAGCATATTTGCTCCGGTCAAAAGTACTATTCAATCAACCGTGCCGTACTCCGTTTCCGATTTGAAAATTTCACCGGTATATAACTAGCACATGCGAGGTGCTCAAGTATATCGCTGGTAAACGGAAGCGGATGACAACTGCCCTCCGGCTCCTCGTTCTGTGCCCTAAAATCGGTTACTAATCGGAATTCGCGATTGCCTTGGGCGTCGGGCTTTTTCGGAACTATCCATAATGATGATGATGAATAGTTAGAGTTCGATGGCACGACAATGCTCTGATCACGTAGCTTTTTAAATTCGCGGACCATTTGCTCTTTTAAAGGAGGAGGAAATCTGAACCGGTGGATTCTAATCACTTTGCTAGATTTCAATATTATCTTATGTTGTAGTAAGTGAGTCGCTGGCAACGGTTCGCCTTCTAAACCGAACACACCCGCGTACTCGTCAATTATTTCGCGAATAAGGTTTATTTCTTCCGCGTTGCAAGAGCTTAAATCCGCAAGACTCAAAATTGTTTCCACTCGATCGCGTCTTTCCGCACTATTTGCTTGTAATCGTTCGTTGAGAGCTGTTACTTCTTGGTGCTTTTCGTATATTAGCGTTTTTGAATATTTGTTTTGTTATTTTTTTATTAACTAGACGCCCGTCGGGGATTGTGGCGAGCGTTCGTCTAGTTTAAATTCTCGGATTTGCTATTTTCGTTCGATTACGGTGCGGCGTTGTCGCTGTTGCATTATTGCTACTCTTGTTATTATTGTTGTTAGCGGTGCTATTAATATTGCCGCCTGAATTTTCGCTGTTGTTGTCATTAGTATTATTTTTGTTATTCTTACCCCTGTATTTATTCTTATTATTATTATTGTTATTGCTGTTTGTATTCTCGTTGCCGTTATTAGCGTTTCCGCACTTTTATTTATTAATTTCTTGAAACGGGTTTACTATCATCTTACGCATCTAAAACAGTCGGGACCCACCTGTGCGGTAAAAACGGACTTGCCAACCCCACCCAGTGCCAATACAGAAAAAACACGTAAGAGGCGCCTAAAAACAAGCTCCGAAATCGGTAAGGAAAGATGGAAGCCGAGGACGGCTAAAACAGGGTGGTGTGACGTACTTAAGGCGCCTATATAGGTGCAACGTGACGGGCTAAGTGATAAGAGGAGTAGCGCTATAATGCACAAAACTGCATCGTAGACGTTAGCTCCGTGGTTAGAGTACAGACCTCTGGCTCTCGGGTCCGCGAGTTTGAGTCCCGTCGTCTACCTTTTTCTTTCGCTTTCCTATCCCCGTCCAACATTCATACATTACATCCATAACATCATATTCAAAATTTCGTTATTATCCGGTATTTACAATACCTAATATCGATTAGCATAATAATAATAATAATAATCATCATCATCAGTATCAAGGGGCGCGGTAGCGCCACGATGGCAAGTATAAGGTACGTGAGTACGTACGCCGCCGTCGGGCGCTAGCCAGACCCTATATACATCTCATAGGCATTGTTGGAAACTCGACTTACGGTTTTCTTCACTTTGACAGTATTATTTGTCACATAGAAATACTCAAACGAAAGCTTGAGACGAAACTAACAAAATCACATCAGGGTCACATTTTCTGAAAATGCTTCTATCAACAGATATTGTAAAGTGAAAGTTCGAGCCCCTCGATTCTCATCAAGAGAGAAGAATGAAAACTGAACAATTCTTCCGGTCACGTCAGCTCTACGTATTTCCGTAATAATATATAGCACACCATGCATCAATATAGATCTACTTGTACATGCTGAGCAGATGCAGACGATGTTTCACGGTGAAACATTGTTTATGTTTATAATAATCAACGTAAATATTTTAATTAATAATTTAACATATTATTATAAAATATTGTGATAGTGCGAAATATATCATAAGTTTAATATTTTAAAACAGTGTCATTTAAAAACAGTGAGAAATAAGACAATTTCGTTTATAATGATCGACATGATTAATAGTGTATAATTAGATTAGATAAGTATTTAGTGTTATGATTGTGATTTATTAATATACAATATAAATCAAGGTTTCGTGAACTGATACTTTGTTTAAATGTTCTCTTTTCTTTTTCAGATACTTTTGGGAGGTTATATTGCCATTGGAAAAAGTTTGAATTATAAATATTTATGATTTGCAGTATTTATTATGCTGTGAAGTAAGAATATTTATTAAGTTAGCAGAATATCTGGTGCTAGCGGAAGATTTTTATTTTGATAATAAGTAATTCATCTACTAGTGTGAAGGATTGTTTTTTATGGAGGATCGTCTCCTTATGGAGGACTATCCACCTCTTGCTGTGAATTATAGACTTTTTCTCTATCCAGATCGGATGGAATGTACCATAAAAAAGTGTTAAAAAGTGAACTTATTATAAGTTGTATACAGAAAGTGATTGTGTTATTTTAAACGAGAATAAACTTATGAAAAGTATTATCCAAACAATTATTATGTGAAGTTGAAAAAAGTGCTAAAAAGTAAATGTCTAAAATTATATACAATACATGAAAGATTCATGAACTGATTATTTGTTAAAATATATCCTTTTATTTTTCAGGTTTTTTTACTATTAGATTACATAAAGAAATAACTATTCTGTGATGTGGCAGCTAGTAAAGTGTTAAGAATTCATCTTTCAAGAAAGTTTACGTTGTTGAAGTAAATATGTAACTTTTTCTATCGTCTCCTGGGTTCACCTTTCAAGCAAGTTTCTATATTCTTGAAGTGGATGTGTAATTTTTTCTATTGTCTCCTGGGAGGTAGACTCTCAGGCTATTCGTCGAAAGGGATCCTGATGAGAAGCTAGTGAAAGTGTTGTATTTTCATTATCCAAGAATCAAAGAAAATTTATACAGAATTTCCAGTTTATATAATTTTCTTGTGATTTGACAAGTTGGTTAAGTGTTAGGATTATATTCGAAGCTAGTGAAGTGTCAAGAATATGCATCGCTCATGCATGAAAGTTTCTAAGTTGTTTAAGTGTATATGAATAATTCATAACTTTTCCTATAGTTTCCTGGGAGCTAGACTCTCAGGCTATTCGTCGAAAGGGATCCTGATGAGAAGCTAGTAAAAGTGTTGAATTTTCATCGTCCAAGAATCAAAGAAAATTCATACAGAATTTCCTGTTTATATAATTTTCTTGTGATGTGACAAGTTGGTTGAGTGTTATGATTAGATTCAATCTTCCACGCAAGAAAGTTTCTACAATTGTGGAAGTGCTTATGTTAACTTTTCCTATAGTCTCCTGGGAGATAGACTCTGAGGCTGTACATCGAAAAGAATTCTTATGAATAGATAGTAAAAGTGTTTTATTTTCTTAGTTCAGAGAATATTCAGTTTATATAAGGAAAAAATTATTTTCTATAGTGAGAAGCTAGTAAAGTGTCAAGAATATGCATCGCTCATGCATGAAAGTTTCTAAGTTGTTTAAGTGTATATGAATAGTTCATAACTTTTCCTATCATCTCCTGGGAGGTAGACTCTCAGGCTGTTCGTCGAAAGGGATTCTTATGAATAGCTAGTGAAAGTGTTTTATTTTGTTGGATTTTAGAGATTATTCAGTTTATATAATAGAGAATATTCTTGCTTGATGCAACAGTAATGTTTTATACAATAATCAGCATGTGTATATTATATACTTACTCCATCGATTTCATGGCTTTTGGGTCTAAATTGTCAGGTGCATAACTATAAAAATCAAAACTATAAGTTCTTAGATAAACTCAATTGTATTGTTTTAGCATGTTAAAACAAGCTTTTATAGCTATAACAGATTTTAAATCAGGCGAAGACCGAAATATTCAAAATGTAGCTAACTTATTTCAATTATATTCTTTGCTCTCATTTCTATATGTAGTCATTATTATAGTAGTGATTAAAATCTATGGATATTTTACATACATTTTTTAGTACCTTAATACAGTAGTTATTATATATAAGCTCTGGTCTGTGTAAACATGTATTTTTTGCAGATATTTATTCCATTTTTAATGGGACCAAATGGAAGTTGATATTATATATATATTTTATACTTTCTTTGATATTATGGTTTAGCAGTAAATTCAGTATATATAAATTTTATGGCTGTGATGAATAAATATTTAACGATGAAAGTAAATTAGGTTATCGGCTATAATACAGAGTGTAAATAATAATAGAAAACATTGAACGTAATTCAACACAGTGTATCAAGATAAAAGACGTTGAAAGATTCACAGTTTGCACTTCCAACGCCTTTTTCACATACCCCAAACTCAATATAAATAGTTTAACGTACCACAGAGTAGTTTAGCATAGGAGTCTGTCAAATAACAAAACAAGCAAATAGTTAACTTAATAGATAGGCACCCCAAAAGCATTATTAATATCCCATATTGGACCCACAAATAAAACTTTCAAACTATAATTTAAAAAAATTAAAGCAACGCACTTGCACGAAGCATTGAGTTCATAAGTATTCCTCTATTCATGCACAAACAAAACTTGGTCGGCAAAAGTCATTATCAATTCCATAGGCAATAAAACAAATAATTAAGCCAACACACAAACTAAATTCAATGTGCACAATTATTGAGACCCACTATTTACACATCAAAACTTAGTCGAATCCAGGAAGAGCAATCTGAAAGAGATGGCCTTTGCTCCAAAAGACGAACTCAATCAGATAGGTCTGACATAAACATACACCAATAAGTCCATTCAAATCCAGGGAAACAGAGCCAAACAACACAAAACACTTTAACATAAATTAAATTATTATGTGAATTATCATATATATATTATGTGAATTATATTATCATGTGAATTATTATTAAATTATTATGTGTAGGAAAAAAAGTGAAAATAACTATACCATTTTTTGCTTGTTCTCGACAAATCAGACTTGAGATCCACAAATTCACACAATAATTATTGAAAAACACCATAGTGATTTACACTTATTCACACATATACATAATTTAAAAACTACAAAAAGTCAAAAGCACTGGTCAAGTCATGTAAATTAATTAAATATGTTTATTAAAACACTCTACAACACTGTTGTACTTCTCACTACAAAAAACTTTAGCGAAAACTTGTGCACTAGCTTCGGCATGCCATTCCAGGGGAGACGTCAAAATCTTCTTAAGACGTAACACACAAATTTCGAAGCAGCATTGACCCAGTGACCTGAAAAAAAAGACAAAATTCTTTTAACAAAGCACCGGTGCTTTAAATCAACAAAAAGTCTCAATAATTTAAATAAAAAAAAATAACTTATCTGACTCCAAACAGCAATGATCGACCAAGGGAAAGCACAAGTTTTCCATCACCACAGTGTACAAGTCCCAAAAGAAATCACTCCTCGGAGTAGCTGACCATCCATAGTTGCTCCTGAGTACGAGTTTAGATCCCGTAGCAACAATTTTAAAATACTTTAGCAGCGACAATGTTAATCACGCGAGAGGTTAAACACTGACGGTATAGCAGACGTAACGTCGATAACCCCAGGACTACAGAGCGACTTACCGACGCCACAGACTGAGCACGCGCGCACACTTTTAGAACTAGGGCGCTAGTGACAAATACTAGTACCACTGCCGCGGCCATCTTCAGTGAGCATTTACACATTAATTTTTAAATTTATAACTTATTCAGTTGATGTTAACTATTCTCTGTAATTTAGGTATTACATACTTTTTAAAAGTAGTGAAATCTCCCCCCCCCCCCAAAAAAACCTTTTCAAGGTAAAAGGCTGGCAAGTATAAGGTCGTTTCTTCATGTAAAACTTGAAGATTAATTTTGCAACTCTTGATATCTCAATGTCACAAAAATTCTAAGTGTTTTCTCTATCTATACAGTTATTTCATTATATTAATCAAAGTTAATTTTTAAACTCTCGATATCCCTTACGTGGTGAAAATTCAGAGTGCTTATTCTAAAAGTCTATTTTCATTATGTAAATTAAAGTCAAACTTTCAATAATAATGTAAATAATATTCTAGCAGGTTTATTGTGTACGTTTATTACTTTTCCCTTACTAAAGGTTAATAAGAAATGTGATTATAATGCAATGATTAAAAAGGTATTTCTAATTAGTTCAACTAATAATTATGTTAATATATGTGTCTTCTTTTACCTCGTAAATGAGTGAATCACAGACACTGAAAGAACATGATGCTTATACATGAAGCTGAATAACTTGAAATTTTCATCTATCTATATCAATATGAATGCGTAAACATCTTTGCTTGAAGGATCTGTTGGACAGACTACCATTTCTTTAGTGTTTCTTCTCTATACCTTCGATTTTACATAAATTTCAATTTTAATATAACAAAAGAAAGTTATGATATCAATAAAGAAATTGGCAAGTTTTTGTTATAAGAAGCAATTGAGTTGATATAAATAAATAATTGTTTAAATCGGAGAAGGATTATAAATATATATGTATTCATCATTATAAACACTCGATCAAATTGTGACATGTGAAAAGGTGGATAGCCTGTGAAAAGATACTGTCGGTAGAATTGTCGGAATAACTGCGATTGCTGCCACGTCCTGCGCATTTCCAGCTGACGTTTAATGACTGATCACTCTTACGCCGTATTTAATGTGGGAGGTTAGGTCACCGTACTTCCGGTAAATAGAGCGTTCCGTAACCGGTCACAAACATGCGCAAAGCATAGCACTAATTCGATATTATTCAAAGTTCAATATGATCCGAGTGTACATATAGGAATGATGCTCTTACATGACATTATCACATGAAAAATGTGCCCATAATATATTACAGGATTGTTTCGCATTATGAAAACTTTTTCGATTATTTATGGAAGCAACGAGCGGATGTACAATCTACTCTACTTAGTAATTCAGTAAATTGCTATCCTTATTTCATGAAAAATCTATGTCCAAGACGATCATTTGCAACTAAATATAAGATTCAATTCATACAAAAAATCGATCCCACATTTAAAAAAAACAGTAACAAATTGTAGCATGTAGAACGCAATTTTTTTTATGGAAAAACTTGCCGTCCCGTCCTATAATAGATACCGATGGGTACTATCTTAAAATTGTGCCTGGTTATCCAAAGTAATTTGTTGTTAACAAAACACTGTTAGAAAATCTCGTATCGGATTTTTCATTCTACATGTATTTACTACTATTCTTAACCAATTTTTGAAGAATTCAAACTTCATCTTGTAATCATTGTAAACACAATTTTTGGTAAACGCAAAAATGAATAAACGCGACTTACTTAAAATAGCACTTCGTAATTTATTATAAAAATCGAAATAAATGTTTATCAACTCGCGGACGTGTGCTCGTCCTCGGGCGAGCTCACCGTCTTTACGCGGGCTGGCTTTACGTTAGGGACTCGCGGCGGGGAGGTATCTCGGAAACACTCGTACCTGTCTCTACTCCTTTGGCTCTACGTCCTCACGTACTGGCGTTGCCTCGTACCCTCTGGAAGCGCTCGCGGAAGAAACTAGATAATAAAACGGAAGATGCACACGGGGGGATAATCCTGGCCTCTGGAAGTCGCCTTGGAAAAAGATTAGCTATCTCGCTGGATGTGTCTCGGTACAGGTGGTCCTCGATACTGACTCTCTTCGCGCTCGGCAACTACGCCGGTTCACGGCGTCTATCGCTCTCTCACTCGCACTCACGCATTTCCGTTAGATCGCTCTCTCGCGCCTATCACACATTTCCACGCTTTCGCACCATATATCACATTCGCACTCTTACGCCCTCTTTTACAATACTCGAGAATGCGCGCGACATTCAAAACGCGTTTACACGCTTGTCTGGCTCTATTAATCGTATTTACACTTTTTCCTCATTTTGGCACGCTTACATTCGTGTTTTCCACTCGCACGCGCGCTGTGGATCGAGCCGTAGCGCTCCACCTTTTCCCAATATCATTCAGCGCATACACGTTGCCTCTACTCTCTCTCTCTCTTGTCTGTCTTTAACGCATTCATTCGCTCGCTATTCCATCCTTCTCGCACTCATGCTACACAGTCCGTTTCTCGCCAACATGGCGGCCGCCGCTCGCACGCGTACGCCTTGTGGCTCGCATGCCTCGTATCTTCTTGTCTCTCTCGCTCTCGCAGCTTCAGCGCTGCGCCGTTCGTCCCTCTCTCTTGCTCTCGCCTTGGCTGCCGCGCGCTGCTACGCGCTGTGTTCCCCGACTCTCTCGCTCTCGCCTCGTGCTGCTGCTGCTCGCCGGCAGGCTGCTCTCTGTGCCGCGCTGTCCCACTGGCCCTAACAGCTGACTGCTCTCTCGCTGCTCTGAAAACACCACCGAGTGTAAGATTTACGTATCTTGACTGGGTGGTGTCCAGGCGAGCAGCCATCGACGGGATCCCCGTCACAATGTATATATATATTTTTATATATATTACTGTTTAATTGAGAACATGTTTCATAAAAGAATTCTTTTTTAGAGCATATATTACTTTAATAAAGAACAGTTTTCGTAAAAGAATTCCTTTTTTCAGTATATATTACTTTAATTGAAAACAGGTTTTGAAAAGAATTCTTTTTTATTTTTTTTCTAACTTCGAGTGCGTTTTATAACGGACATTCGCGTAATCTTACAGAATTCGTATAGAACTCTTTTTCAATTCTCTCAAAAAAAAAGTATCGGAAAAAGAGTTCTTTTCGAATTCTTATAATAATCCTATTGCTCCTTCTGATAAGTATCGTTCTACATTTCTCTCGTCTATTCCCACTCTCAGCCATTGCTGGTCCTGCCATACCGAATAATCCCAAAGAAAGTAATACAGAAACTGAGCGTGAATTTTAAAGATGAATTAAAGATGAATGAATTTTAAAGAATTTTAGAGATGTGATTTTAAAATTGAAAATTTTATTCTTTAAAATTTATTCGTGTAAAAATTATACATTTTTATCTAATCATTACCACAATCGCTAGTAATAAATTATTAACAAGACTTGATGCATTCGACGAAGATAGACAATATTAAATATTGTCAATTATAGCTTGTTTTTATAAATTTGTGAAATGGTGTTTTTCTTCATATGATAGTAAAAGAAGGCGCTACAAAACCAAGATCGGTTTTCCGAAGAATTCATGTCCCTTTGTTATTTGCTTCTCTAATCACTTCAAGAAAATGCAAAATTTTTTTTATCAACTTTAAGAATATTCAGAAGAAATATAAGTCAAAGTAAATTTATGCATACCCTTTACAGAACCATCTTGATTTAAGCTGTATAATGGACTTATTTCTGGTTTTTCAAAGATGATTTCATCTTCTTTACGATCCTCAAAGTCTTCATAATTCCTGAATATTTCCTAAACAAAAAGATGTTATATATATTTATTAAAATTTCTAATACATTATAAAACCCGAATAACAATATTTCCTTTTCATATTCCGCT
This sequence comes from Philotrypesis tridentata, assembly GCA_018906965.1. Taxonomy (NCBI): domain Eukaryota; kingdom Metazoa; phylum Arthropoda; class Insecta; order Hymenoptera; family Pteromalidae; genus Philotrypesis; species Philotrypesis tridentata. The sequence continues at coordinate 170,659 of JACCIB010000212.1, forward strand.
AATCTTTAGTTTTTCAAATCGTAGATGGAAAAACAAAAATAATGATGAACATGTATGATGCACACTGCGACGGAGAATCCGTCGTAGAAGCTGAGTGACTCTCCTGCAGACACCCGGAACCGAGCAGAGGAATATGCTCTAATTGTAACGGGTGTTTACAGGAGAGAACACAGCTGAGCCACAGCCAGGTGCCAGCACGAGCCGCGCCGTAGGAGAGACGAAGAGGGAGAACGCACGAGGATAGCAGCCGGCCGAGTCACCGCTGTGACGTCACGGCCGCCGAGTTGCGAGAAAGCGCGCTAGGAGTGGGAACGCCGCCGACTACCACACGCGGCTGCGCGCGGCGCAGAGCCAGCAGGCGCACCGCTGGGCCGCAGCCGCCGCCATAACACCACCGAGGAGCACGAGGCGACGGCGAGCGTATGGCGCTTCTGCCGCCGTGTCACAACACATATTTGATTAATAGCACTATTCAATATATAACCTTTTCAATATATGACCTTTTTATCTTTTGATCTTTTTACTAATTTGCAAGTGTTTTATTGTGTTTTATTCAAACTTATAATTTCTGAGTTTATTGAGCAATGACAGAATTTATCTTTTCGGAATACTAGATTAAATTATTAAAATAAGAGAACTTGTCGCCAACTCAAGGGCCACATGTTACAAATCCTACGGTTTCAAAATGTATTCTAGTTTTAAAGGGTTTCTTTTATTTCTTAGTTTTAAAATGTATTCTATGGATCTAAATATCTTCCTATAGGACTATTCGAACCCCTGAGTCCCGAGTCAAATCAATATATTGTATTTCATTCTAGATCATATAGTGGTTTTGAAATGAGTTAAGATTTAGTTCATCCTCATTTTCCGCCATTTTGATTCGACTCTTTTCATATTTTGAGCTTCGCCTTATCTGGTTCCTTCTCAGCGCCTCCTTAAAATGAGTGCAAATGGTTTAAAAAGATCCGCTATTTTTTTTAAGGAGGCTTGCACATTTGGTGCTGTAGTAAACGAGGGCCCAGAGGGCTAAGGAGGGGTTTAAAATTTTTTTGGCTCTGATACAGCATTCGAATTCACTTAAAATACATAGTACCACTTATTTTAAACATCCTTTACGAAAAATAATATGAGCGTACAAAAATACATTATATTTTGTTAGCTTAGCTGTATATTACGCATACGTAGATTCATGTTAAGAGCATTTATCAACTATACTTTTTTATTTTATCGTTAACACTAAATTTCAAAGCAGTTATTATAGTCCTTCTGCAAAAGTTTTTTAATACATACTACATTAATCAAAATCTACCAGCGAGTTTCTTATTAGTTAGCAATATAAGTCTAGGTCTGGATTCACGTATCCTGCACATAATCTATACGGATGATCTTCACATTTACAGCCGATGTCGTCTGGAGGAGTCAGATTCACGCTCTGGCATGAGACAGGTAGCGCCGGCAATATTATGAGTTAAGCTCTTGATAATTGTATTAAGCTCAATGTAACTTTTTTCCATTCATTAGGGCTATTCGGTTCTTGGCTACAAAGCATAACCCGCTTGGCCCACTACTAATTTCAATTCGTATGTTGGGAATTGTGGAATTGAACCGTGGATAAGAACGAAGCGAGAAGTGGAACAGGCATAGCAATGTGAAGTATGAACCAAGTCCTGAACAAAGTGTACTTAGTTTTGCTAATAGATTACAAGAATTTGTATTACAAATTTAAGAAAGTTCTGATGTTACATCACTAATAGGAGATGAGAAGAGGGCTTATGAAGAAAGAATTGATAATGATGCTTTTTTAGCCTTTAAGGATGGTTTGAAACAGGAGTTTAGGATCGAATTAGGAGATGTAGAAAATTTGGGAAATGCCATTAGAAAAGCTATAGATTTAGAATCAAAATTTAACGAAAGAAATTCAATAAGTGGAAATTCAAATAATGTTTTATGTAATTTCATGAATCACAGGGATATAAGTGCTGCTGTATTGATGTGTAAAGTTTGTCAGGCTTATGATCATGAAGCATTATTTTGTGATAAAGCAGCTTGCGTATATCGTAAAAATAGAGATCACTATTCAGATAATTGTAGAGCGGTTAAAAATAAAATTGAGTTAATTTGTAGATTCTGTAATAACAGAGGGCATACTATTGATGCGTGTAAAATGAATAGAGGTGGCAAAAGTAATCATTGTCAATATTGTCAAGTTATGGGTCATGTAGTAGGTCAACGTCCATTTATTATAGAATATGAAGTTTGTTGGAAGTGTAAAGAAAGTGGACAAGATCCTATTAAATGTAATAAAAATATGAAAACTATTGAGGTATGTGAATTTTGTAATAATCAGGGACATACTATAAAATCATGTTCGCAAGTTTGGTGTAAGAGATGCAATCAATTTCGACATGCTATTATATTCTGTCCAGTAGCTAGAGATATAATGAGGGGATTAATGGTGTGCACGATTTGCGATACTGAAGGTCATGAAAATACAAACTGTGAATTGGTTAAAATACTAGTTGCATAAAATAAAGAAAAATTATTTCAACAAGATAGTCAATGTCAGATATGTAATCAAAGAAGTCATGCAGGTAAATTTTGTTCTCAATTTATTAGCAATCAACAAAATGCTAGTAAAAGTAACGATAGATTTAAGAATTTTAATAATACAAGTAGGTCTGGTACTAATGGAGGATTTAACAATAGTAACAATAAAATTAGAAATTTTCAAAATTCAAATTTAAAGCAGGTAGTTTCGGGGACATCTTGTTCTAGAGTCTAGAAAATTAAAGAATTTAGAAAATATTGCTTAGGGTACAAATGAGAAATGTAGTTATTGTAGTGAGGGTGGACATATAGTACGAAATTATCCACAAATCAAAAAGTTCGGGGCTAGTTCAAGTAAATTTTGTTCATTTTGTAAAAATACAAATCATACAGCAAATGCATGTTTTAAATTACAAAATCAACAAGTGAAAAATTTGGGAAACGAGTAGAGACTTCTCGAGTTGAGTGGACGAGGAGTAATGGGGATAAATCACTCAATGTAAACTATGGACGATAGAATAGTTAATATAGAGAGAGAAATGATAAAAATAATCATGATGAAATAGAAGATGTTTAATTTGAAATTTATCATTTAAAATTGGAAAATTTATTACAATATATAGAAATTATAGATACATTTATGTTAAGGAAAAAGTAATTTATTAGTTGATAGTGGAGCACACATAAATATAATTAAAGTAGATCAAGTTCCATCTAATATTCAATTACAAAATAGATAGGTTTTTCTATCGGGTATTGTGGATAAAAATCTCAAAACATTGGGTGTAGTTAATTTACCAATAAATGGTGAACACTTTAAATTTCATGTAGCACCAAGTGAATTTGCTATTTCTTACGGTGGAATAGCGGGAATTAGATTGTTAAGGGAAAATAAATTACGATTAGATGAAGGGTATTTACAAATTCATAATGTTAAATTTAAGTTGCAAAGAAACATTGTTCAAAATATCTATAGCACACAGAAGGCTGATGAGAATAGTAAATATGCAGAAGGTTTTTTTAAGTAGAATTTTGAAGGATATTACGCGTGAAAATGAAAAATTTTGCATTGAAAGTAATTCTGAAAAAAAATGTAAATAATGAAGAGAATGCTGAAAAAACTGAAAAAATTGTTGAAAGCACAGAAGGTAAACAAAGAATAATAGAAAATATTGCTGAATTAAATGTAAATGAATACGCTTCAGAAAAATTCTTTGCTGATATTACTACCGTATTACATAAAGTAGTAGAAGGTAATGATATAACTAATAAAGATAAGTCACCATAGCAATTAGAATATTATGAAAATGATTTTAATAAGTATTGTGAGAGTTCAGAAATTGATAGTGTAAATTCTAAAAAATTAGTTTCTGATGAAAATGAAGAAAGGAATAATTTTAAAGATGAATTAATAAAGGGATTTGATTACAAACAAGTTTTAACAATAGTGAAGAAAAATGAGAGAGTTTTATCAGAATCAGAAAAAAGATTAACTTTTCAGGGAAATAAACTGTCACGTACGAGCCATAGGCTCAGGTGACTGCAGCGTCCGGAGCTGGCGATGCACCGAGTGCATCGTCAGCAGGGAACGCGTCGGCCGAGAGGTTCTCACGGTCAAGGAGTGCAAGCTTGCACTTTGACCGTGAGACGCCGAGTCTACGAGTTGCATCACGCGGACAGCGTCGGCAGATACCCGGCGACCCTCGAACTGGGCAGAGCTCCTCCGAACAGAGCAATAAAGTATCGTCACACTTAACCACTTGTCTCGCGTCCTTCAGCCCACCCCCACAATCCGTAACAGCTTTTTGGCATTCCTTAAAGCTCCCGGAACGTGACGCGACGGCAGTGTACCACGAGTGTTTTCTCGGCAAATTCGGCAATTTTTTGTTAACTTTCCCACCGGTAAGCAACGGTGCTGAATGCCGAAGTGTTCGTAAAGTGCGCTAAAGTCAAGGATTATTATTCCTATCCAACGTGACAACGGTAGTGGCTGCACCGAATGGACACTGAGACCGATAATCGAAAAGTTGTCTGCAAGCACCGCACTGAGCAGCACGGCACACAAGGACCATCTAAGCCAGCGGAAAGTTACGACTTTTTACGTCAGTGTGATCAGCTAAATTTTGGTGCAACGTGCAGTGCAACGACAATCCGCAAAGCCCCAGCAGCCATTCCAGCACTCGACATCAGCCGAATTTGCCAGTCGCCCAGGTCGCCGAGGCTCGAGGCTCAGCCCGAGCTGAATTTGATTACGCCGCGCACAGGAGTGCGCGCGCCAGCCGACTTATACGCAGAGCGGCAATTTTTGAGGCTCCATCTCACGACCGCCGGCGTGTGTCACGTTGAAGTACACACACGGAGTGCTCCCTCACCTGCCTGACTGCCAATAACAACAGCAGCAGCGGAGATCATCAACAGCCTCAGCACTCCGATCTCCAGCAGCAGGGCAGCTTCCACCAGCCACCAGCCACCAGCGTCAGCAGGTCTCTAAGCGATCAACAGCGGCCATACTCCTTCTCGTCGTACTGTAAGCCCGCCACTTTTCCCTATATGCAGTTTGGCTGGTTGCTCGGAAGCGCGTTAGCATAACTCACCCCGACATTCGTATATTGCTATCGCATGCAGTGAAAATAAAACAGCGCACGTCTCGGTAACGGAATGACGCGCACAAAGCTATCGAAGGCAATGTCCGTATTAAATGTAGGACTGCGAACGGAGCGCGACAAAAAGGATCAAAGTCGCGAAAGACGCGGTCGGCTCAGCGATCCGGAAACAAAGAAGCGCGTTAAATATGCGAAGGAAGTTTATCGGTCATATTATCGCCTATCGCCGACATCGCAGAGATTGCTGCGGGAATCGCTGGACCAGCGAACCGGCTCGCCGTGCCCCCCCCCCCAGCAGTGCACGTAACTTTGACCAGGTAGACGTTCAAGTGCGCATCGCCCCGTCGCTGCTCGCCGCCGGCTCGGCGCCACGGTGTCCGGGAGTACTAGCATCGTCCGACGGGGACCCTAAAAATGAAACGTTCGTAATAATCCCGGCTTTCCCGGTCCCCAAAGGTACAGGGGCGATAAAGAAAACCGCCCCAAGATCGGAGCCGATCGACTTGGCTCAATGGCGCAAAAGACTGGACGGACTGGCCCTGGAGCTGCGCGAACAGCCTTCGGATATTTGGGGACATTTGAACACCCCTCTAGTGAAGCCCGCGCGAGTCGAAATCGGGGATAAATGCATGGCAGGCGTATCGAACCTCCTGCAGATAAAACAAATTGCTAGCTACGAGGATCCGAACAACTTGTTCAAGTCGGACAGCGAACAGGACGAGCGCGCAGCCCCAGTACCTGGATCCTGCCGCGGCTCAGGCACGAGCACCCCTACGCACCCCTCCGCTCTCGAACGCGAAGCGGACAGACTCCGGAAGGTCATCGACGAATTATTATCCGAAGATAGCGCGCCGGAGGACCAGGAAATAAAGCATAGTCAAATCCGGGAAGCGATCAGAGTCCTGAAGTCGGGAAAAAAATCGGCCGCGAAGGAGCTGTCTAAAAATACGCCCACCGGCCCCGACAAAGTCGCTCAGTAGCGCGGCGGCAAAGCCAGCCGTCGGTGGGCGCCCGACGTTCCCGGCATGGCCAGAAGCAAACTGGCTAGCGACAAGCTCGAAGAAGGCCGGCGCAGACGCGAACACCCGAGCGGGTGAGCCACCGGCTGCCGTCGGCAACAAACCCTTTAGTCCGGGAGTCAGGGAGTTCAAAAGCATATTACCAGAAAGTTCGTGCAAGAGTTTATTTTATCGCTGAAATATGTTGGTAGCCACTTATTGAAAATAGCCCTAATGTCTCGAATTCAGACCCCATCGGGAACATTGTTATTATTGCAAAATAAGTTACCAAAATGCATTTTTTTCAGTTTTTCTTGATTAACTTTTTTGTTACTCAATTCACGCAAAAACAGGTAGGGGCAAAAGTTGATCGGCATTGAATTTTCTATAATATACATATATTCCGAAATGCAAAATTAATGTTTTTCCCGGCTAAATTGTTAAATATACACATTTTTTTTCAATTCTCACATTGCCATGGATTTTGTAAAATATGATCTTTATTTATAGGATTAGCCCTCAAAGATGACTTTTAGTACAGACAACGTAGAAACTGAAGCCCGATCTCGATATCATAAAATGGCGTCTTGTTGCAAAATTATTTAGCCGAAAAGTTCAAATTGATGTCCAATTCGATCTAGGAACGATGATTGAATCAAACTATGTTTAATCGACAGCTTACGACGTAATTAACAAACGGCAAAAATAAATTTTCTTAATATTAATATTTAGCAACATTTGTAATAAAAAATTTTTTATTTCGGTCAATTTTGGAGTTAGAGAATCGCAGCAAAATGCATCGTGAAGTATATAAAAAAAACATGAATTTTCATATAAATTTTGTTAAAATCGGATCAATAGGAGCCAAGATACAACAATTTTTTCAACCGACGATTACGCCGAAACTACTTGATATTCCTAGTTGAAATTTGGCACAGAGCTTGCTGAAATCATACTCTAAATGATTACATTTTACCCGATAGCTGTACATGCTTTAGTTGGCCTAAAACGACCGACGAAAAGTGCGAATTCAGCGCGCGCGGCTGCTCCGGCCGAGCGGCGCGGTGGTGGGGGGAGCGTCGCTCGGCGCTTAGATGCAACTTAATTTTTACGGCAACCAAAGGTCGTACGGTAATGCTTTTTTTTTAATTAACGTGTTTTTTTCTCAGCTTTTGCGTCATGTAAATGAAATTATCGTAGGTGCAATACAAACACTTGAAATTTACATTTTTTCTCCAAAAAAATCTTTTTTTGCTGTACGCGCTATCCTTATATACATATATCGCGCTATTAAATGTATTTATGATTACGTACATATTTATACATTATTGCAAGGCTCAGTACAAGGATAACTTTTGCTTGTAATATCGGTATTACACTAAATTCAGTGATTAAGCTCGATAAACTCTATTTCTTTCAATTTGAAGTTATCGGTTCGAGTTTTATGATTTAATCTATATATGTATAAAGGCGATCGCAACTATGAATATATATATATTGAGACGGCCAGGCCCGGGCGCGCGCCAACAGATAGGCAACCCGCTAACACGAACAGCGGCGAAGCGATAGATCGCCGAGAAGGGGAAGGCTTCCCGGGGGTATAAAAGCCCAAGCTTTTCGCTCTCGGACTGTCTCTCCGAGAGGAAGACCCCCAGGTTCGCAAGGGGATTCTTCCGCAGTGAATGGCTTGCTCTCGGGCTGTCTCCCCGAGCTCTCAAGCTCCTTTTTGTTAAGCGACCGTGTTCACGAGCCTTCGGCTCTTTCAACACGCGGGAAGCCTCCCCCATTCAAATCTAGCCTTATTTATATGTCAATTATAATTAATTAATCAATTCTAATTAAAACTATGACTATTCTTTAATATAGAGTTTTTTCACTGTCTTACCCCCCACATACGCGGAAGGTACTCGTCACGGGGAGCTGTCTCCTCCCCGGTGGCGTTGATCCCGACGCTCAGAGGGTAACCGTCCAGGGTAGGTGTCTCCTACTCCTGGTACGTTGATCCCTCCAGCTCGGAACAAGGGAGGATTGTCGTGCCCCCCTTGTACTCTCCGAGGCCGTGTGGTTACGTACTCCCACGTAACGTTGCAGGAGGCGCTGCGCCCCACGCACCCACATTTACGGCACCCTTCTCACCGGTTCACATCCACGAGCCGGCGTAGAGGGGGAACACCTGGACTACCGCACAATTGTTTTATAACGGTGCGGATTAGTCAAACTGGTGGCTCTAACCTTCCCTAGTCCTGCACCCCCCCCCCCCTTCCTCGAGTCTTGAACTCTACGGTTCGTCCCCTCTGGACTATTTGGACCGTTTCAGTAGCGCCCGAACAGGAACCCGAGGAATTTTTGAGAAACAGGACATAGGAGTTTTGAAATCTCGTACATTTCAGTTGCAATCCACTAATTGACGAATTATGGTAGTACCGAGGGAAGAAAGTAACCCCTCGCTAGAAAATCAAATTCGCGATCTGACTAAAGCCATCGAGTTCCTCATAAAAAATGAGCACGAACAGAACCGAAAGATACGAGCTATCTAACGGAATTTGTTAATAACACACGACAATATTAACGTCATCGATGAAAAAGCGCGGGACATAAAAGATCATTTAGAAAATCACCTCGATAACTATGACGAGCAATCCAAACGAATCGTGAAACGCGACGAAGAATTAATCCGAGTCATTCAGAGTACAAACGGGAAATTATTGGATTGCAACAAAAGAATCATACGACTCGAGGGAGAGCTTGAAAAACTCACAATACAATTCAAAAACCTGACTCTGTAGACAGGAATCGGGTCCGATCCTCGCTCACGAAATGGCTGACCAGAAATCAGAACGCCAGAGGCGGTACGCCCAGGCTTTTGAGAGCTTACAAGGGGACAAGCCCAGCGAAAGCGAGCTTGCCTGGCACCAAGCAGTGAACGAGGAACTCCAGATCCTCGAACAGAGTCAAGGGCAATTAGAGCAACGAGTCGAAAAACTCGAAAGCAAATCTCCCGCGATCGACAAAGTTCGCCCTCGCCGGAAAAACGAATCAGACCACACTGACGAAATCGAGGCACTCGCGACAAGCTTAGAGAAATTCCGTACCGAATTAGAAGCCATAAACCAAGACTTACAAGCGCGGGTAGCTACGTTAGAAACTGAAAATGATTCGCTGATCGGAAAACTTGCAAGCCAAAACGCAACGGTCCAAAGACTTAGTAGCCTACTTGAAACTAAAGCAGAACGTCGCGAGGTCAATGAAGAAATGCATAAACTCTCCAGTAAAATAGATAAAATAGCGCGAATCAGAAGCTCGATGGGGGGCGGTGAAGACGGGAACGACTTATCAAGACGCGTGAAAGTAGAGTTACCAAAATACAAAGGCACTCCACAGGAGAGACCGATGAAATTTCTGAAGGAATTACAAACGTACGTAAAAATCATGCGACCGGAAGAACATGAACTGCCATATATAATAGCACAAGCTCTGGAAGCAGATGCGCAAGATTGGTGGTACCTCCAGTCGGATGTCACTACCATCGAAGCATTCACTATATTATTCAAAGATAGATTTTGGAGTAAAAGCATACAGCGACAAAACGCGAGCCGAATCGAATACGGGTAATATTCTCCCGGTCAAAGAACACGAGTTAATTACGCAACGTATCTATTCGGAGTCGCACGCGAGCTAGAACTACATTTAAACGACATAGAGCTCGTTCGAAAAATCGCCGAACATTTTGATCGCGAAATCAGACGAACGGTAACGAGTCAACGGATCAACACGATTAATGAGTTCCTAGAACTCTTGACTGAATTCGACACTGACGACGCGAGAAAACGGCGACAACCGCAACCAAGCGAAAATACAAAGACTCCAACCGCACCGGGATTTAATGCAGTAAAAACAGATGCCAACGCGAATAAGCCAACAGGCAATAAATTCCCCGGGAACAAAAAATCCGGAGAAAAATCGGTCCTTACGATAGAAACCGAACAATTAGAAGCCGACAACTCTCACAAAAAAGGGGGGGCAAAAAACAAAAAACAAAATGAAACTTCAAAAAATCAATACGATATCGACATATTAGATTTTACAGTCTATGATGACAAAAATCCAAAAAACACGTGTTAGTTGCATCACACACAGGCGCGCTTCCGTCGAAGAAAGATGCAACTATACAAATCGCGTCTATTATGGAAGATCCGCGTGAAGAATTATTACACGATATTAATCCACAAGGTCGCGAAAATAAAATCACGCATTGCCCGGAAATTGAAATTTCAATCGAAGCAATCAAAACAAAAGCCCTCGTGGATACCGGAAGCGAGGTCACCGCGATATCTGAAAACTTCTATTTTCAAAACGCGGAAAAGTTCAAAGATTGTCCGACCTTACCCATAAGCGGTAAGCTAATAAAAGGTGCCACCGGGGGCAAATCGGCTCGGCTAAAGCTACAAATACGAGCAAACACACTAATCGCAGGTTTTCCGACGAAATTAATCTTTATAGTCATCCCAAAACTGATCAAACCATGTATCATTGGGTACGACACAATCAAATCACTAAAAATGTTGATCAATACTCCGAATCAAGAAATACTCTTTTCAACCTGGGATAGCGACGGAATCATTATGTATGCCGATACAATATTACCGCGTACCGATTACACGTCATTAGCTATACTCACCACACCCGAAAATTCTTACGAGAAATTTCAAACAAATCTCAACAATCTGTATCAAGATTACGAGACCAATTACGAAAACCCGTACGAGCTATCAGAAGATGAGATCGACGGAAAAATAAATTCATGTACTAACCTCTAGGAAGTACAAAAACAAATATTAAAAAATTTAATTATCAAAAGAAAAGAAGTTTTCGAGAAAAAACCGGGACTATTGACAACATATGAACATGAACTAATAGTCAAAGATACCTCACCGTGGTTTTGCAAACCGTATCCTATTGCTTTAGCAGACCGACAAGACGCGTTGCGCGAATTTCAAAGAATGCTTGAATTAAATATTATGCGACGCTCACATAACATATACATCAATCCGATAAAAATAGTAAGAAAACGGGATGGATCCATACGGCCGTGTTTGGATGCACAAAAGCTCAATAACGTCCTACAAAATAATTATGAAGGGCCTCCCGGGATAGATGAGGTATTGCAAAGATGCGCGAATAAACCAATCACAAGCATTTCAGATTTCACGTCAAGCTATTGGCAAATTAAGCTCGCGGAAAAATCTAGAAAATTCACAGCATTTAAAATCGACACACACGTGTATGAATTCAATGTAGTACCTTTCGGAATTAAAACAAGCGGCGCTGCGTTAATCCGCGGATTAGCCGAAGCCACATGGGATTTCGAAGATTTTCTAGTCTTATTCGTAGACGACTTAATGATCCGCTCACAATCATTCGGGGAACATATTTCGCACCTCGATAAGTTATACGAAAGGTTGATCAAACACAACCTACGGCTAAGTTTAAAAAAATCAAAATTCTTTTGCGAGGAAATCGAATTCCTCGGACATTTCATTTCGGAGAAAGGCATAAGACCGGATCCGGAAAAAATCAAAACAATTCAAAATTTCAAAGCACCGAAAAATATAAAGCAATTACAAAGCTTTATCGGGTTCATAAATTTCTATTCAAAATTTGCAAAAAAGTTTGCGGACCATCTAGTCCCACTTTTGGATCTTTTAAAAAACAAAGCCATATTTAAATGGACACCTTTTCATCAAACAGCGTTCGAAAAAATCAAAACACTGTTCGATGAAAACATATTTCTAAAATATGCAGACCCAAAAAAGCCGTATATTTTAACCACGGATGCGTCCGATTACGCATGCGCAGCGGCGCTCTCACAATTAAATGAATAATGGAGACGAAGAAATCGTCTGTTTTGTAAGTCGAACATTCAAGGGCAGCGAATGCTCATATTTTACAACCGAAAAAGAGATGTTCGCCCTCGTATGGTCGTTAAATAAGCTGAACACATTTTTAAGGGGGGCAGTTGAGATAATAGTCAGAACAGACCACGAAGCACTAACCTTCTTAAAAACATGCAAATTTAATAACCAACGCTTACAGCGATGGAATTTAGCAATACAAGACTATAATCTCAACCCCACATACATACCTGGAAAAATGAACGCGGTAGCGGACTATCTAAGTCGTATGGATAACAGCGAAAATTCGAAAACCGAGAGTCAATCAGAAATAATTATAGCATCAATAATTCAAACGCCATCGCGAGAACTGGTTCAATTATGCAAACAAATACACAAACATCAAAATGCAGATGTAACAACTCAATCAAAAAATATTAAAATACAAAACAAAAATAGCGAAACGATGAAAAAATATGAAATAATAAATAATGTACTATATAAGAAAACAAAACAACGTTCAAAAATTGTAATACCGTTGAACATTCTAAAACAATTCATCGTAGAAACACATATCAACTATGGTCACATCGGGGGCAGAAAACTGAATAAACTACTATGTGAACATTTTTACGCAAAAGGCTTACGCAAAACGATCGCGCAAACAATTAAGACTTGCGACAACTGCCAAAGAACAAAACACTTAACGCGTAAATATACACAGCAAGCACAGCCGATCCTTACGCGAAAGCCTGGAGAGTTATTATCAATAGATTTCTACGGACCGTTGCCGACCTCTGCAGGAGGAGCGAAGTACATACTAACAACGATAGACGTTTTTTCCAAATTAGTAGTTTTTTATCCACTCCGCAGAGCAACGGCAACGATCGTAATCAAAAAACTATTCGAAAATTATATACCGATATACGGCAAACCACAAGCCATAATTTGCGACTATGGCACACAATTTACAAGCGAAAAATTCATTAAGGCGTTACAAAATGAAAACATTAAACTCACATATTCATCCATACGACACCCGCAATCAAATATTGTTGAACGAGTACACCGCGAACTAGGAAGATTTTTCAGAACATTTGTAAATGAAAAACATAAGGGTTGGGCGCGCTACGTAACAATCATACAAAATATCATGAATGAAACACATCACGACACAACAAACCACACACCAATAGAATTACACTTAAACAGAAAACCAGACCGTATCTGGGAAAAATACATATACATACCACAAGAAAACGAAAAAGTTAAACACGAAACACAAATAGCATTAGCATGCGAGCGCGCACACCAAATAGCGAAAAAACGCGCAGAAAACAAAAACAAAAACACAACACATTTCACACAAAAAATAGGCGATAAAGTGCTAATAAAAGCACTAAATGTTTCAGACACAGAAAACGGGAAACTGGCAAAATTTTTCGGCGTATATGAAGGCCCCTACATTATCAACAAAATAGTCGGCCCTGACACCTATGAATTACATGACACCCGAACAAACAAAATATGGGGAAAATTCCATATCAATAACATGAGGTCATACATTGAATCGTGAAAAATTTTGCCACCAAATTACCTTATTCATAACGCAACACAATCACGGTTAAACATGTAAACACACATATATAAAATTAGTATCTTCTCTTCCCTCAGAAAAAAAAATATATATATACACATACAAACGCATAAGATATGAAATTCCAGTACGCGAAAGTAAGGTAACACCAGAGCATTGAGACGTACACGGTGACATACAAACAAAACAAACAGAGCCCCAAAAGTCAAATTCCTAAACCCAAACATTCCCAAATCACGCCTTGAAGAGCTCAGTACCGCAAAAGCAACCGACATGGACGCATCAACGCAAACAGGCACACCGACACCGAACCAGGGCGACAAATTGCTTCTAGGCTGAGCAAAGCGCGTCATAGGCCGTCCCGAGCACCGCTTCAAAATTGGCCGCTTCACGCAGACACGAGGGAGATGGGAGAGGGACCCCAGGATGCGCCGATCACAATCTACAAACGAGTCAGTGAAACCATGGGAACCCCAAACCCCATGGAAAAAACCCATACCACTGACTCTTGAGGCCATTCCGAGGACAACCACTCGACCGGCTACAAACCCGTGGCCAAGCGACCCGCGCGCATCAAAGCGTAATCGCCAAACAGGCCCATCCATGCCTGACCTAAGCGACGCCGAATTTGTCATGCCGGCACCACCACCAACGGCCGCGAAAACGGAGTGGCAAAGAAAGCTAGGACAGCTCTTTCACAAAGCGGAAGCAGCAGCAACAGCAGGCAAAGCTCCCGTCACAGCACCAAGTCACGACCGTGCGCCGACCCCGGAGGAGTACGACCCACCCGCCCCACAGTCAGCAACTCAGCACTGGCGAGAAGAGGGAAGGCGGCTACTCAACGAACAGAGACGACAAAGGCAAACTTCCTTACCATCCACACCACCACCTTCACCACCCTCACCACCGTCATCACCCACGTCAAGAGGTGCCTGGTGGTTGCCGTAAAAAACTTTTATTTTCTATATACTATTAATTATTATTGATTTCTACTTTTTTACGAAAAAAAAAAATAAAAATTTTTGTTTTTGTTCAGAGAAGAGAAAAAATATGTGTTGTCTCACAGCGGAGCATTGTTACGAGTTGGCATACGCCCGTTCCACGGCCAACAGAATAAAAAATTGCCTGTTTCACCACAATTTTTTATTGGGGGGCAATGAGACGGTCAGGCCCGGGCGCGCGCCAACAGATAGGCAACCCGCTAACACGAACAGCGGCGAAGCAAGAGATCGCCGAGAAGGGGAAGCTTCCCGCGGGTATAAAAACCCAAGCGCGGACCGGCAAAGCTTTTCGCTCTCGGACTGTCTCTCCGAGAGGAAGACCCCCAGGTTCGCAAGGGGATTCTTCCGCAGTGAATGGCTTGCTCTCGGGCTGTCTCCCCGAGCTCTCAAGCTCCTTTTTGTTAAGCGACCGTGTTAACGAGCCTTCGGCTCTTTCAGCACGCGGGAAGCCTCCCCCATTCAAATCTAGCCTTATTTATATGTCAATTATAATTAATTAATCAATTCTAATTAAAGCTATGACTATTCTTTAATATAGAGTTTTTTCACTGTCTTACCCCCCACATACGCGGAAGGTACTCGTCACGGGGAGCTGTCTCCTCCCCGGTAGCGTTGATCCCGACGCTCAGAGGGTAACCGTCCAGGGTAGGTGTCTCCTACTCCTGGTACGTTGATCCCTCCAGCTCGGAACAAGGGAGGATTGTCGTGCCCTCCTTGTACTCTCCGAGGCCGCGTGGTTACGTACTCCCACGTAACGTTGCAGGAGGCGCTGCGCCCCACGCACCCATATTTACGGCACCCTTCTCACCGGTTCACATCCACGGGCCGGCGTAGAGGGGGAACACCTGGACTACCACACAATTGTTTTATAACGGTGCGGATTAGTCAAACTGGTGGCTCTAACCTTCCCTAGTCCTGCACCCCCCCCCCTTCCTCGAGTCTTGAACTCTACGGTTCGTCCCCTCTGGACTATTTGGACCGTTCCAATATATATATATATGTATGTACTGCACTACATGTTCATGATTATATAAATGTGTATATACACATCAGTGTGCGTATGTACGCGTATAGATATATAAAGGACATGCAATACGCATGTTTTATAATGTGTGTGTGTGTGTGTGTGTGAGTGATATATGTATATATATGTGTATGTGTATATGTGTGTGTAAATTTTCTGATTGGGTTGTTTTGCTTTAACAAAATCATGTTTGCCGTGTATACGTGCATACATACGTACTATGAATAATAAAATGAATTTTATCGTATCTTTAGATAATAGTAAGTAAACTTTTTTAGATGTACTTTTTGAATATAACATTTTATTTACATAATTCGTATTAATTTAATTGTTTGTGAGTCTTAATTGTATATTAATATCCACGAAAAATGTGTATGTAAAAGCATTGAATAACGTGCGCGAAATTTCAAAAAAGTTAAACACGTGCAGGTTTTATAACTATATATTTTAATTAATTCTGAAAAAAAACTTACAGGTACATTTGATTTTTTTGAATAATATTGATATATTAATTTGATTTATGCTTTTTCGCTGGAGGAGGGCTCAAGCTTTCGTCATTGTCTATACAGACAAAATTAACGTCTCCATTATTATCGCCCTCTGATAATTCTTCGCTTTCCTTATTTTCAATCTCATTTGTCATTGGCAGATTTTTTAATATGTCATCGACTTCTTCTTCAGAATCTTCATCACTAACATCTATTTCAGCTATATTAGCGCAATTCTTGCCTTCACAATTTTTACACATAATTGTACAAAAAATTCTTAATTTTTTACAACCACATTGATTAGTATTGCATCCTTGTAAACAACTGCAAGAAATCATTTTTAAGTACTTGTCTGGTACCGTTTCTGCAATCGTAGTTATTGGAAGTAAGCCATTTTTCGTTTCTTTCCAGCCCCAATATACTGCCTTCTTTGATGTATCCATTTCCCATTGTCGCAATTCATAGTATACTCTTAAACAATGAAAAGCAGTTGCTTCATTTGTGGGAGGAAGCATGGATAAATTAAACTTTTTGTGCATAGATAGCCTTTTAAACATTTTAAATCTCCATACGTATAAAGATTCTTCAATATCTTTATATGGTTGCCCATAAAGTAATTTAACTAGTTGAGTGCCAGATTTAACAATACCTGTTGCATCAGCGTTTTGCTCGTTAAAATATCGTATTTCATTTATAGTCCGGGAGTCAGGGAGTTCAAAACCTTATTAACAGGAAGTTCGTGCAAGAGTTTATTTTATCGCTGAAATATGTTGGTAGCCACTTACTGAAAATAGCCCTAAAGTCTCGACTTCGGACCCGATCGGGAACATTGTTATTATTGCAAATTAAGTTACCAAAATGCATTTTTTTCGGTTTTTCTTGATTAACTTTTTTGTTACTCAATTTATGCAAAAACAGGTAGGGGCAAAAGTTGATCAGCATTGAATTTTCTATAAGATACATATATTCCGAAATGCAAAATTAATGTTTTTCCCGGCTAAATTGTTAAATAAAAAAATTTTTTTTTCAATTTTTACATTGCCATGGTTTTTGTGAAATATGATCTTTATTTATCGGATTAGCCCTCAAAGATGACTTTTAGTACAGACAACGTAAAAATTGAATCCCGATCTCGATATCTTAAAATCGCGTCTTGTTGCAAAATTATTTAGCTGAAAAGTTCAAATTGATGTCCAATTCGATCCAGGAACGATAATTGAATAAAACTATGTTTAATCGACAGCTTACGACGTAATTAACAAACGGTAAAAATAAATTTTCTTAATATTAATATTTAGCAACATTTCTAATAAAAACTTTTTTTTATTTCGGTCAATTTTGGAGTGAGAGAATCGCGGCAAAATGCATCTGAATGTACATAAAAAACCATGAATTTTGATATAAATTTTGTTAAGATCGGACCAATAGGAGCCGAGATACAAAAATTTTTTCTCACCGACGATTACGCCGAAACTACTTGATATTTCAAGTTGAAATTTGGCACAGTGCTTGCTGAAATAATACTCTAAATGATTACATTTTAACCAATAGCTCTACATGCTTTAGTTCGTCTAAAACGACCGACGAAATATATGAATTCAGCGCGCGCGGCCGCGCCGTTGCTCCGGCCGAGCGGCGCGGTGGTGGGGGGAGCGTCGCTCGGCGCTTAGATGCAACTTAAT
Organism: Philotrypesis tridentata; assembly: GCA_018906965.1. Lineage (NCBI taxonomy): Eukaryota > Metazoa > Arthropoda > Insecta > Hymenoptera > Pteromalidae > Philotrypesis > Philotrypesis tridentata. The sequence continues at coordinate 188,490 of JACCIB010000212.1, forward strand.
TTTTACGGCAACCAAAGGTCGTACGGTAATGCTTTTTTTTAATTAACATGTTTTTTTCTCAGCTTTTGCGTCATGTAAATGAAATTATCGTAGGTGCAATACAAACACCTGAAATTTACATTTTTTCCCCAAAAAAATCTTTTTTTGCTGTACGCGCTATCCTTATATACATATATCGCGCTATTAAATATATTTATGATTACGTACATATACAATATTGCAAGGCTCAGTACAAGGATAATTTTCGTTTGTAATATCGGTATTACACTAAATTCAGTGATTTATCTCGATATTCTCTATTTCTTTCAATTTGAAGTTATCGCTTCGAGTTTTATGATTTAATCTATATACGTATAAAGGCGATCGCAACTATGAATATAAATGTATATATTTGAATTTATATGTATGTACTGTGTTACATGTTCATGATTATATAAATGTGTATATACACATCAGTGTTCGTATGTATGCGTATAGATACATAAAGAATCAGCAATACGCGCGTAATATAACTAAAAATATAACATTCCAGAATTCATACACCTTAGTTGCAATTTGATTATCTCGGTAACCAAAGCTACTATTGCAATAAATTTTTTTTTCATTTAACGTGTTTTTTCTCAGCTTTAACGTCATACTAAATAAGTTATCATAGGCACAACGCAAACACCGCAAATTACCAATTCTTCTGAAAAAGAATCTTTTTTGGCTACATACACAACCTTTAATGGCATATATTACGCTACCCAACCTTTATATGATAAATTTAAATATTTTTATGATTATAGCAGTACAATGCATGCGTACAAAGTTTGTGTATGTAGCCAAAAAAGATTCTTTTTAAAAAGAATTGGTAATTTGCGGTATTTGCATTGTGCCTATATTAGTATGACGTTAAAGCTGAGAAAAAAACACGTCAAATGAAAAAAAAATTTATTGCAATAGTAGCTTTGGTTACCGAACTAATCAAATTGCAACTAAGGTGTATGAATTCTGTTCGCCGCCGCGCGGCTTCCCCCCCACCACCGCGCCGCTCGGCCGGAGCAACGGCGCGGCCGCGCGCGATGAATTCATATGTTTCATCGGTCGTTTTAGATGAACTAAAGCATGTAGAGCTATTGGATAAAATGTAATCATTTAGAGTATGATTTCAGCAAGCACTGTGCCAAATTTCAACTTGAAATATCAAGTAGTTTTGGCGTAATCGGCGGTTGAAAAAATTTTTATATCTCGGCTCCTATTGGTCCGATCTTAACAAAATTTATATGAAAATTCATGGTTTTTTATGTACTTCAAGATGCATTTTGCCGCGATTCTCTCACTCCAAAATTGACCGAAAAAAAAAATTTTTATTAGAAATGTTGCTAAATATTAATATTAAGAAAATTTATTTTTACCGTTTGTTAATTACGTCGTAAGCTGTCGATTAAACATAGTTTGATTCAATTATCGTTCCTGGATCGAATTGGACATCAATTTGAACTTTTCGGCTAAATAATTTTGCAACAAGACGCCATTTTAAGATATCGAGATCGGGCTTCAATTTTTACGTTGTCTGTACTAAAAGTCATCTTTGAGGGCTAATCCGATAAATAAAGATCATATTTCACAAAAACCATGGCAATGTGAAAATTGAAAAAAAAATTTTTTTTATTTAACAATTTAGCCGGGAAAAACATTAATTTTGCATTTCGGAATATATGTGTCTTATAGAAAATTCAATGCTGATCAACTTTTGCCCCTACCTGTTTTTGCATAAATTGAGTAACAAAAAAGTTAATCAAGAAAAACCGAAAAAAATGCATTTTGGTAACTTAATTTGCAATAATAACAATGTTCCTGATCGGGTCCGAAGTCGAGACTTTAGGGCTATTTTCAGTAAGTGGCTACCAACATATTTCAGCTATAAAATAAACTCTTGCACGAATTTCCTGATAAAATCCTAGGACTCCCGGACTATTAATAATTTTAAATTGCGTTGCAATGTATTTATAAATTTAGTTTTTCCTTGATTAAAAAAAGCGGATGTTGTGTCACAACCCGAAATCGAATGCAAAAAAGCAATATAATCTTTCAATTCTGCATAGTTAAAACTATTACTAGTATACACTTTCGTCATTGTTTTTCCCATACTATGTTTTAAAGAATAAATATTTTTTTTATCCCTTGCCAATTGGGAGAAAATTACTAATAAATCTACATCTTCTCCGATAATAACAACGGATTCATAATTAGACGAATAATGTATAACAGTCTGAATAATTAAGGTATCGGCATCTTCAACTGCTTGTTTATAAAGAACTTCAGTTTCTTTTAAATGTTGACATAGTAAATCAATGATTCTTTTTTTATTTTTTTCATTTGATAAAAACTTTTATTGCGGTATGACTTTCATATTTCCTTCTAAATTTATTTCTGGTGCATTACATTTTTGTAAACGCCGTAATCGTTCTGAATTTTTAGTGCTGTTATCATAGTTCTTATCAAGGTAACCATCAAAAACAACGATACATTAACGGTTTTTATTAATAGTACGATCTTTTATATATGTGATGTATTGTTGACAAATATTATTGTAGGTTGTATTTGCATCCCACACTACTCTATGCAAAAGAAATCCACCATCCATAACAGTCAATGCATTATTGAATTTCGGGATCTAGTTTAAGCTAGTAAATAAATCATAAAATTTAGATTTGGTGGTTTTCCTCATACCATTTTCATTAAATAAAGTGACAGGAAATGGAGTTAATTCACAATCAAAACAATTCTGTAAGTCTGCATCAGTCTTACTTAATAAACAGATTCGTTGAAACAAAATTGTAGAATCTATTTTAATATAATTTTCCGATCTTTTTGGTACATTTGAATGAGGCAAAGTTTTTACCCGATTTTTGCGTGCAAATTTAACATTTTGCATGTTCATTCCAATCATGGCTTTCAAAGATGTACACCCTTCGTCGAAAGCTTTATAACAATTAATTGTATCATCTCCAATACGACCTGAACTTATACATAGAATATTATTATTTTGCACGAATGGATCATGAGCTATTAACCAATCGTAAAACTTGAGTGCATCGGCATTATCTCTTTCATTTCGTGCATCACTCGCGTCAACATGTTGCTCACTATTACTGTTTAATGTTAATTTGCAGAACTCGAGCATGTTTATATTAACATCTAATAAATTTGGCATACACATAATCCATTTTGTTAAAACTGAGTCTGTAACACCTCTTCCCCGTGTCAAACCTCCGGTACTGTGCATTGCTTTCATTAGAGTCTGTTCAATCGTCATATCGCTCCATATTCTACAGCGAAATTTATCAGATCTTCTTATTGTAAAATAACCATCATTGACAAATTTATTGTACTTCACAGTAGGCATAGTACTTCTAAGTTTCAGCATATCTTGAACATACATATAAGCTGACTTTGCGTATAAAAAATGTCCGCTATCATGAGAAAAGGGAAACATTTTCTGCGCCACTTCGATATGTTGCTGAAAATTACCCGTTCTCTCAGCTTCTATAAATTCTTTTGGACCGTTCTCAGATAAATTATTTAATGAAACGTTGAACTTCCCTGCAATTACTTTCATTTCTTCATTCTGCAAATGTTCGGGACTACCATCACTACTAATACCTAGTATAGTTTTTTTTAATACTTCTTTTTCTGTATTATTAAATATTATTTTCGATAGAATAATTTTCTCTATGGCAAAATGTGCTAAAAAAAGTGCTCTTATGGAACGAGCATATTCGTGACCTTCAAGCATTCTTTTTACTGTTTTTGATGCAAATTCTTCACAAAAAAGCTCGTTCAATCCACTATTATCCATTATAAAACCGACTGCTCCTAAAAAGGACATTAGTAAGTGGAATCCTCCAAGTCTAACAATAACAATAATATAGCGGTTGATCAAATGTTACGAACGCTATTTTTTGATGTAATGATATACTTTGTTGAGCAACTGAATGAAGAACAGTATAAATTGTATCGTAATTACTAGAAGAAGCATTCACAAAAGGTAAAAACAATATTTGAGATTTGTGATCTACTGCATCGTATTTAATGTTCTCTCGAAAACTATTCCAACCTAATGTTTCCGAATTCTCATTTTTTGCAAAAGCCCACAAAACTCTAGAGAACATATTTTTGGATCATAAGTAATACAGTTGTACAGAAATAAATCTTCAATAATAACATCTAAAAGTCCCTTCGATCGATCTTTGTGAAAAGGCTTTAATTTTATACAATTTATTTGTCCGATTGATTCGGAAGAAATTTGCTGCTTAATTTGGGGAATTTTATCTTCTGATGAAATTAAAGTTGCAGGTGTTACACACATTATGCCTCCCATTGCATGGAACGTTTGATGCCCATCCTTAGTATTAACGTTGTGATCTGCATTGTCAAACACGAATTGGCAGTAACATTTACTCAAATCGGGCTTACCATCATATATAATACTCGAAACTTGAAATTGCATGCATTCTTCATACGTTGCACAAAATCCCATTGATCATAATAACCTTACAATATCTTTAGAACCTGTTTTACTATAATAAGAGGACAGCAAGACCGATTTGTAAAGATGACAGAAATGATCGCGGTCTGGTTGCCGCAATAATTGTGTGCGCTATAGCCGTACATTTTATCGACCATTTCTCCGTTTTCTTTTTAGTTTGTAAAATAATCTTATTTAGTAGTAATTTTAAAGTTTCTGGTATATCTTTTTCAGCAAAATCTGTGAATTTGTGAGGAATAGGTTAACTATCAAGCTCGTACTGTTTCCCGCGAATGTCTTCCAAAATAATATCAGCCGCTGCATTAACTATACGTTCTCTCTTTGTGCTTGAATCTTCACTACGATTTTTATACCAAAAATCGGAAATAATATTACCTCCAATACTCTTGAAGGTTAGAATGTAATCGTTTTTAATGTTATCTCCTATAAGAATATCATCTCCCAAACGCTCTTTCAGTTTACTTTTTAAAAATTTATCCGTAGGCAACTCTTCTTCATACGTACTTAAAATATTCTTCAAAGAGAATTGACATTCATCTTTATGACTGTTGAAATAATTAATGATGTGTTCTACCGCGGGTGTAGTTTTAACTTGACGAGGGGTTAAATCACGTTTACTATAAAATGCAACGAAGCATGAGTTATGGTACTTCAGCTCAGTACTACGATAATTAATACTTGAAATCAAATTAATTACATCAATTCCTTCCTTATCGTCTCTTGCTTGGGCAGTTTCAAACTTTTGTCCAAAGTTTTTTGATATGATATTTTATAAACATTTTCTCTTCGATTCTCCGGTCTTCTTATTTCTTTCTTTGTAAAATCATCCGATGCATCACGTCGGCAAAAAATGCAGTATTTAGTGAAATCAAATGAATCTGCAGATGGTGTAGTAGTTGATGCGAGCGATGTAGTTGCGCTGGATATATTAGCAGCGGCCGTAATATTATGTGCATGAGTATTTGATTTATAACAACTTTCATGGATATAAGATACCTTTGCTTTACTTATTTTAAGCATTAAATTATTATCTCTTCTTTGAATGCTTGAATTTTGTAATGTTTCAAGTATTCTGTTCGATATTGCAAAATATTTCTCAGAAGACAATGCAGTGTCATAGACAACACATATTTTTAGACAGTGAAATGCCTGAAAAAGATATACACAAAATCATGTTAATACTTATATTGAATCATATACATAATATTTAATTTAATGTATATAGCTTTAAAATTTCATGTTTTCTTTCATTAAGTGTATTTCATTAAGCATTCTAGTAACATGAGAATAGACTCGGCGGATATATATTTTTGTTATACTCTCTATGAAAAGATGCTATTACTTATACCAAATTCAGTGTACTGCATAGAGTTTATAAGAAGCATAAGAAAAATATTTATCTATAAAGTTCTTCTACATTATTAAACAGCTTAGTACAAATTTCCTAACTATTCCACGTGAATCAATATAAAAGAATAACCTTAAAATATAAAAATAAACGTAAAGACATTAAAGTATTGTTAGATTGATTTATTTATATCAAAAATTGAAAAGAAGTATAAAATCAAAATATTGTTTCGTAGTGTATATAACAAAGTAAAAACTGTTTAAAATGACACTTACTTGAAAATATGTCCGATATTTATGGTTTTGAAATTCACTGATCACAGTTACATGTACACTTACTTAAACAATACTTCGTTATTACAAGAAATACTGTACTTATATTCCTCAGCTCTTTCGCTTTACACCCTTTGAAAGTTTAAACTAAACTGTTTTACCACACTCGTCATCCTGCTGCTTATATACTAGAGCCTAGCTTTATTCATAGAAATAATTTAATGATCTGACTAATATTTGTCACCATTTATCATACTTGCATTATGCAAAAATTTTAATCAAAATTTAGAATAAAAGGCAGTGCAAAAAACAGCGTCAATGAAGTTTCTTTTAATTTACGATTATACCAACATTGTATGTAGAAAACAACTCATAAAACCGTTGATTCAGCTTATGCATATTATAGACTTAATGGAATGTTATATTTTTAGTTATATTACGCGCGTATTGCTGATTCTTTATGTATCTATACGCATACATACGAACACTGATGTGTATATACACATTTATATAATCATGAACATGTAACACAGTACATACATATAAATTCAAATATATACATTTATATTCATAGTTGCGATCGCCTTTATACGTATATAGATTAAATCATAAAACTCGAAGCGATAACTTCAAATTGAAAGAAATAGAGAATATCGAGATAAATCACTGAATTTAGTGTAATACCGATATTACAAACGAAAATTATCCATGTACTGAGCCTTGCAATATTGTATATGTACGTAATCATAAATATATTTAATAGCGCGATATATGTATATAAGGATAGCGCGTACAGCAAAAAAAGATTTTTTTGGGGAAAAAATGTAAATTTCAGGTGTTTGTATTGCACCTACGATAATTTCATTTACATGACGCAAAAGCTGAGAAAAAAACATGTTAATTAAAAAAAAGCATTACCGTACGACCTTTGGTTGCCGTAAAAATTAAGTTGCATCTAAGCGCCGAGCGACGCTCCCCCCACCACCGCGCCGCTCGGCCGGAGCAGCCGCGCAGCCGCGCGCGCTGAATTCGCACTTTTCGTCGGTCGTTTTAGGCCAATTAAAGCATGTACAGCTATCGGGTAAAATGTAATCATTTAGAGTATGATTTCAGCAAGCTCTGTGCCAAATTTCAACTAGAAATATCAAGTAGTTTCGGCGTAATCGTCGGTTGAAAAAATTGTTGTATCTCGGCTCCTATTGGTCCGATTTTAACAAAATTTATATGAAAATTCATGGTTTTTTTATATACTTCACGATGCATTTTGCCGCGATTCTCTAACTCCAAAATTGACCGAAATAAAAAAATTTTTTATTACAAATGTTGCTAAATATTAATATTAAGAAAATTTATTTTTGCCGTTTGTTAATTACGTCGTAAGCTGTCGATTAAACATAGTTTGATTTAATCATCGTTCCTAGATCGAATTGGACATCAATTTGAACTTTTCGGCTAAATAATTTTGCAACAAGACGCCATTTTATGATATCGAGATCGGGCTTCAGTTTCTACGTTGTCTGTACTAAAAGTCATCTTTGAGGGCTAATCCTATAAATAAAGATCATATTTTACAAAATCCATGGCAATGTAAGAATTGAAAAAAAAATTTGTTTATTTAACAATTTAGCTGGGAAAAACATTAATTTTGCATTTCGGAATATATGTATATTATAGAAAATTCAATGCTGATCAACTTTTGCCCCTACCTATAACTCTTACACGAACTTCCTGGTAAAATCCTAGGACTCCCGGACTACAGCCCCAGTGCAAGAAGTAAGCCCTGGGGCGAATACCGCCGCACCCCGCCAGCGGACGACCCGAGCTCCGACCCATTGAGCGATACGGATGGCTCGAATAGGCCAGAAGAGTCGTGGCGCGAGCGTCGTCGTAAAAATAGGAAAGATCGAATCGACGAGTCATCCGACGGCGGACGGAGCGGCACGAGCGCCACAAACCTTCGCATGGCCGAGCCTAGGAGGTGGTCCGACGGCCAAAAATCGGAGCCGGTAGCACCCCCACGTGTCCAACAAAGCCCATGCAAACGCCGCAGTTGCGCTGGCGACTCAGATGGTAACCAGCGCAGTTACCACAGCGCACACGAGCACAGCCGGCGCGGCCATAATGAGCTCTCCGGCGGAAAGTGCAGCCGCGGAAGCTGCCACGCGACCGACCGGCGTGAGGATTGCGCACGGGCGCACAGCTGTAGCGTTCAACGCAACAACTGCCGGGCGCACAACGACGGCCGGGAGAGAAGTGCACATCACACGGGGAACGTGCTTCCGAATTCTCGATGCTGCTCCAGGTCTGGGCGACGTGATAGTTTTCCAAGGGGAGGCGGAGACGATGACAGCTCCCCCCGACGCGATCCCACGCCACCCCAAGCACCTCCGCAGCCCTCGCGCTGCCCCGAAACCCCATACGAGGGCCCGCCCCCGGCAGCAGCAGCTCCGTCAGTAGCATCGATCGACCCGAGGCGATACGCGCACTTCACTCAAGCTCTCTCAATGATCCCCACGTTTGATGAGGATGTAGACACTCTGTCAATTTTCATGACAGCAGTGAGAGAGGTGCTGAACTCATTCGGCCCGGAGTTCGAGAGATTCCTCTTCCGGCAAATTGCGAATAAACTGACAGGCAGTATACCTGTCAGTGGAAGCTCTGTTACGCGAGCTTACGCTGCACTTCGCGAATATCGGTATCGCAGACCAGTTGAGCGCGAGCACCAAATTCGATTTGCAGGGATTTGGGCGATTGCGCAGGGAGCAGCGAAAGCGTCGGTGACTACGGCTTTCGGGTTGAGAAAATTTATTATCGGTTATCGACAGTAGTCGATTCAGCTCCAGGCTTGTCTGAGCTCGACAGGGAGGCAAGAAGACGACAAGCAGACTTCGACGTACTTGAGCAGATCATGTACGACCTCAGAGTGCCCCTGGACCATCTCGTCCGGGCGACGCGCTCCACGTGCTGGAACGACGCATTTACAGCGGCTATCGAGCACGAAGCCAGGCTGGGAGCGCGCCTGCGCTTACGTCCGCCAAATCGGATGAGCATAAGCCGGCGGCGCAGATAAGACGAGTGGCGGCCGCGATTGAGAGCGCAGAGAAGGCCGAGAAGCCACCCGCACCAAGCGAGGAGAAAGGCGGCGATGCCCAGGACGTGAGTCCAAAGTCCTTCTGCTCTAGATCGTTTGGTCTAGAACTTACTGGTAATGTTAAAGACAAAAGTTGTACAGAGAGAACATATTCAGATAATTTCGGTTCATGCAGTAATGTTTTGGTACAGGGACTTATAAAAATTACATTATTCGAAGAATATGCAGATGTAAATTTAGATAATGATAAAATTAGATTAAGTTTAGGCACAGTATATAAATTTTCGGATCAACACTGTATTGATATTCAAGCGAGTCACACATTTTGGTCACTTGTATCGAACAATAATTGTTTTGAAAATAGATTTGATACATTACAAAAAGGTTTAGCTACAAAAATAGAATCTAAAGACCATGAAGCAGTTTATACTTTAAATACCAATCGAATATCGTTTGCGTTTGTAAGGTCCCGCGATTGAATTATTAATTATTGATTTCAACGTGTATAGTTGTGTGATTTGTGTGAGAACGCTGACGGTAGATATATATTGCAATATACCAGCCTCGTGTGCTGGTTGAGTAATGGTATGATCGGATTTCGTTGTTTAAGATCAACTCAGCATTCTCATGTATGTCGCCGCGTTATGATTTTTGTAATCCATCTTTTGGTGGCGAGTATTAATTGGCTGCGGGTATCCCCACAATTCAATTATTTTGTTACTGCCTTGATCGGAGGTCGAGTCTTTATAAACCCTTGACTCGATCAGCGCAGCGCATTTCACAACCAGACCAGGTACCGGTGTGCGTCTAACCTTGTCATACGACTTGCCGCTGAAGACTAGCCGTCTATCTGGAGTTATTACGAGAGGATATACACAAGATCGTAAGAGGGTGTCCAAGGTACTACCTGTAAGCTATCGGAGGGCCTAGTAATCCACCGAACTCTGCAGGCAAGCTGGCATATTTGCTCCGGTTGGAGGTATATTACGACCGTAGTACACTGCGACGAAAGGAGCGTCAATACATCTGGCGTATGTGGGTGAAGCCGCAGCTTATATAAGTTCAAACTCTGCCACGACTAGCTTGTGTAACTTAAGATCGTCACACTTGTCTAAGAAAGAAGGACGCTTCCACCGAAGACGTGTGTTGTAATGTAAGTTAAATTATAACAACTACGTAAAACCTTTAACTAACTTTATACGAACAACCATCTATACTTTTTGAACGTCCGTGTGAGTGAGTGAGACCCTTAAAACCCTCTGTCTGGTGCTGCCTAAATAAAATAAAACAAAACAAAGAATATAGTAATCACCTTGTCAAACACTTTATTTGAATTAATCCAGAACCCTTCTTGTCGTCCTACCAAACTATATCTGTAAACCTTAAGTTAAGTATTCCGTACTAAAAGGGAGAAGGCAGCGGGAGTCCGCAAAACTGTCACATGCAGCGTGTCTGCAGCGTACAGCCATCTGCAGTGTATCCGCACATCCAGAGTGCGTCCGCCGAAGACATCAACGTGTCCGCACGCCGAAGCATTGTGTCCGCACATCTGACAATCGTGTCCGCGCTTCCTGCATATAGTCCAGTCGGTAGAGATTTTAGATGGAAATTTTCTAGTAACTCGGATCTGGCTACATAGATGTCTTCTAAATAATGTGTACAATGACCAAAAAATTGCTACCGAGAAATTTTATCAGAAAAAAAAGTTATTAACAATTTAAGTGAAAAAATTCGCCGTCGTCGCGGTTTTTTTCTAATAGCTCCGTAGGATAACTTCGTGCGAACAAATGATTCAGATGAAATTTGTTTGTTATTAAAAAAGCTACAAAATGACATTGGTTCGATTACGAAATTTGCAATAACAAAGCCGTGAGGTTGACGAGACGTTAGAAAACGCTAATTTTTTTAAGTTGCCGTAAAAATGTTGATTATTAACAAAAAGTGACGAAACTTTAGAAAAATATAGTTCACTAAGTATACAACAATCACGCTAATGCCGAAAATAAGAATCGTAAAACTTTTTGTTTTATAACGTTTTATACCCCCGCCGAGTCTAAAAGTTTAAACATTTGCGAAATTTTTTTGGAACCTTGCTTGAAATTTGGTATACAATAAGGATAAATACACAGAAATCAAAAGCATTCAGAAGAATTTCATTATCTTTATTTCGGTGGTTTTAACAACGTTTTAAACGTCACCCTAGTTTTATACGTCATCGATTTTTTCATTTTTCAACATGAAAATATGATAATTCATAAATCAACTATCCCAGTTAAATTTATAAACCAATTTACCAACAATTTAAAAAATTTTTTTATTTTCGTTGCTTACATCCTGAGATATTTAACATTTTGCGTTTACAAGCCATACTCGTATATTACTTGACATATCAACATCGAATAAAAACGTTCTTGTAGAGCATGTCATTTAGCTTATAGATGTTCTTTTTTAAGTCTCTAAGTTGTATATTTCTAATAAAATATGGGCACCGAAGAGTCGAAGTCGCGCTGTAAAATAACGCTTCGACAGCCGCAGCGAGTGGTGGGGGGCCATCGTGAGTGGCGTGCGCCTGCGCGGCGACGCGCGCGCGTACGTTTAAAACGAGACGCTGAGTATTTTTTATATTTCTCAGCTTCTATTCGACTAAAAGCTTTGTTTAATAGTCTAAATTTACAATATATTGTTATTATCTTTAGATTCGTGTATATTATGCATATATATATATATATATATATATATATATATATATACACATACGCATTTCTGTACTGTATTAAATTGACATAAAGAGAACTGTTACTACGTAGATGTAAACAACAGTATTAAAGAGTTCTAATGTCATACAGTCAGATTAACAACCTAAATTTACAATGTATTGTTTTTATCCTTAATAATAAATTCATGTATATTATGCATATATACAATATACATACATATATACACATACTGCTGTTTATACCTACGCAGTAACATATCAAGTTATGTCAATTTAATATTGTACAGAAATGTGTAATAATAAATTTAGGCTATTATATATAGACAAGTAAAAGAAGAAAATATAAAAAATATGTATATATGTATGTATATTGTATATATGCATAATATACATGAATTTATAATTAAGGATAAAAACAATACTACAATAATTGTAAATACAACAATGCAATGATTGTAAATTTAGGCTGTTAATCTGACTGTATGACATTAGAACTCTTTAATACTGTTGTTTACATTTACGCAGTAACCGTTCTATTTATGTCAATTTAATACAGTACAGAAATGCGTATGTGTGTATATAAGTGTATATATATATATATATATATATATATATATATATATAAAACAAAGACAGAAAAAAATATATATACATAATATATATGTGTATATGTATAGGCACAGGACTCAGGATATTCGTCACTCGAAGAGGATTAATGGCAAGCTTGTAAAATTAATATTTTTTCAAAAAAAAAGTGTTAAAAACTAATTGTAAAAAATCGTGCGCTCGCAGTTATAATAACTTTTTAAAAACTAGTTTTAAAATTTAACATCTTTAATTTAAAATTTATTCGTCGCATCACACCTACAAAAAGGTATAAACATAATTTTCATATATTGCGACGTAGCAATAATTATTGCTGCGTCGTGCAGTTAATTATCTGCCAGCTGACTGCCTCTCGTCGAGCTGACAGCTCCTGGACCGGAGCCAGCGCTCGATGGCGCTCGCAGGAGTTGCCTCTGACGATCGCGTGCGGAGCGCAGGACGTGACGTAGGGTTTCACACCTGCGCAACCTGCCGGCGCTCGGGAGAGAGCGCGGCAGGAAGCAAGTCAACAGCGCGCATGCGGTCACATGCATGTGATTGTGTGTAGAGGGGATAGCGAGAGTGAGTGAGCGAGAGAGAGGGAGTTGGCGCGAGCAATAGTGAGTGAGAGAGATAGATAGTCGGCGCGCGCGGGAGAGAGGGAGAGAGAGTGCGCGCTTGAAGGGGAAAGAGAGAGCGTTATAGAGGATTATAGCTGATGATATTAAGAACACTTGGCGAATTTGAGAATGCGTGATTGTGACGCGTCGGCGTACAGTTAACTTTAGGTTGACTTCTATAAGTCATAATGAATATAGGGGATATATAGACTAGGGATCTTTAATAATCAGCTGATAATCGATCTATGGTTGAGTACATGTAATAGTGGATTTTTGAATGTCGCGCGCGTCTGATGTGTATCTATAGGGGCGCCACAGGATAGACACAGTTATTGATTGATTGATCGTAATCGATAAAGGGTGCGCGAATTTGCATATTTTGATAGAGGATATAGAGGGCGATGAATAATTTTGTAACCAATGATAAAACTGGGTTTAGAAAAGAGGGCGCTGGAGGGAAAACACACATAGAGGAATAAATTAGTGGTGGTCTATTTAAGACAAATAGAGGTTTCTTCTAAGAAAAGAACCAATTAGGAAATTTGGCGGCCGAGCTGACGCTTCCGTGAAGAAGGAGGCTGGGTGGGAAAACGCGGCATCCTTCCTCAGACGAAGCGTCGGCCTCGGCCATTCTGTTCCTGGCTCTCGAAGCACATAGTAGTCCTCAGCAGTTATTCCTGTTTTTTTTGTGTCGCCATTTTGGTACTTTGGAGTTTATGGAAGGAAGCTTGGAGAAGCGAACTACCAGGTTCAATATTTTTTTTGGGAAGGATTTCTGGAGTTGTGGATATTGAAGGAGAAGCTCATTTGCATCTATAGAGGAACTTTGGTAAAACTTTATTGTAAATTTATTTCTTACTCTACTGTGGCGAAACGAATAGAGGAGATAGAGAATTAGGGTCGTCGCGGCGTTTAGAGGAATTTTCGCGATTTCAGATTTGTTGGTGTCTTCTCCTTTTTGTGGATTAACGAATAGAAGCACCGTGGAAGAAATTTCGCGGTCCCTTTTCTTATAGCATTCATCTTCATGCCAGGAGATAGTTATACGGCCGCTGGCCCATGTGTTCTATTTCGAGTCACGCACAACTGGTTTGTTTGATTAAATCCGTTGTAACCGATTAGTTATAATATATTAGTGATTTATTAAATTATATTGGTGTTTGATAATTTGTCGACCCGAATTGCCACCACAATCCCGCTTTTCACTATTGCAGGAATACCACGAGCCAGAGTGAAGGAAGAAAGCCGCGTATCTTAGAAATACTTTGTAAATAACTGGAATCCCCGTGCGGGCGGGGAAATTCCACGTTACAATATGAAGATCAATGTTTAGGTAAAAATTACACACGGAACATTTCTCATTAATTGTCTTCAAGTTCTTTATCCCGAGAATAACATTTCGCTACATATGTAGCGGAATGTTATCTTAAACGTATACACGTTGGCGTACGGCCAGCTGAGGTGCTGGGTCAGCATCACGCGTGAGTGTATCACCTCGACATCTCCGCTACCTCGCCACCATCGTCGCGTCTCCTCCCGAAGTTGCGTGAGGCTCCACTCCCCTCAATGTGCTCTTTCTCTTTCGTGCAAAATTGCAACAACGAGATATTTGTCGATGAATGTTTTGTTTTGTTTAAACTTATAGACAAAACATTTCTCGGCGAGTTTCTACCGTTGTTACAATTTTAAACATCAATCTGAATGTTAATGAGTCCCTCGCTATGACGCATCCAACCGGGCCTCACGAGTGGGGGGTTTGTTTGGGTACGCCAAAGCGAGGGGATAACTACTATTACTTAATGACTCGAATTAAGGGGATCCGATAGCCACTAATGACCCGTCACTAAACGTACTATAAAAAAAGTGCTTAGATCTAATAAATATAATCAATTACACAAATCCAAGAGATAGTTGCACTTCGTCTCGATATTACCTATCGGCATACAAAGTTTGGAATCAAAATATTCAGGGATTGGGGAGAAAAATGCAAACGAAATTCAGTAGCGGTAACCTGACATAAATGCTTCTGCTGACAGCTACTGATTTTCGTTCGCATTTTTCTCCTCAATACCTAAATATTTCGATTTCAAACTTTGCATATTGACAGATGATACCAAGACGAAGGGCAACTATCTTTTGAATTTGCGTAATTCGTTATATTTATTTTATTTAAGCACTGTTATATCGTATGGTTAGTGACACGTCATTAATGAGTATCGGACCCCTTTAAGTTAAGTTATTATTTAAGTTAAGTTACTTTAATTCTAAGTTAAATAATTATATTAAATGATTGTTATATGACGTTGTTATTATACCAATAGACAACTAACTAGGTGTGGGGATGGGATATCCTGCGTAAGCAGTTGTCGCATTACTTTAAAATGATAAGTGCGTTAATTTAAGTAGTTCAATTGAGTTAATGAGCATGTGAGAAAGAGCCAGGTAGTCAGTCGAATTTAGTCAGTCGAACTTGACTCTGATACTTATTAAAAATATCTCTCAGACGTTTGTCCAAAGGAAGCTGCAGCAGAACAGAGCAGCAATAGGTCAATATTCAAATTCAAGTAAGTACATTTATATATACTTAACTAAGTCGAGACATAACAAGCTAATCGCTAAAAAAATTTGATAGAAAAATAAAGGCAAAAAACTGAAGGTTTGCGAATACTTTATATCAACAAAATCGTAATTTTCCCGTATTTATGCCATAATTTTGCGTACTTTTACCGCGTTTCATAAATGATATTTATATGATATTTTCATGTCGAATACAATTAAAATACATACTCTGCAAAAAATGTTGGTCAAAAATATATTAAAAAAATGAGGAATATGTACTGTAATTTAAATTTCTGAGATACTCTTCAAAAAAAGTCTTATAAAAGTTGTTATGATAAAAATCGCGATTTTACCCCTTGCCAGGCGTCCCCTCAATCGAGTCCCCTCAATGCAAGAATTGTCTTTCTGGCGCCCCTTCAATGGGACAAATGTCTGTCTCATAGGTTACAATTACGTAAAAAGAGAGACAATTCTCCCATTGAGGGGGCGCCAATTGAGGGGTTGCCAATTGAGACGGAGCTAATTTCTGATACGGCGGCGGTGGCGATGATATCGTTTTATTAATATAGAGAGATAACACGAGTGATGACAACACGAGTGAACAGATTTGAACTTATCGACTTACCGACCGAGCCATATGAGAGCTCAAGTAAATGATAATTCATCCAAAATTCTATTTTACCTAGCTCACACCTAGAACACTATTTTTTTCAAAATAAACATTAAACATTGTAAGTTTTCAAATTCGCTATATACTTTTTAATTGTGAATTTTTTTAAAGTGAATTTATTTTACAATTACTAAGTTTTGTAAGAACTATTCATTAGTTTTATAAAAGTTTAAGTATTTGTAATTAAAAATTCTACTTAAAAGTGTATAAGTGAATTTATTTTGACAACGCAAAAGACAATTGAAGAGAAGTCCAGACGGTAGGTGCCACAGCAATTTGACTGCCTGGATCATCTACTCATGGAAAGTACAAATTTGGAAGAACGAAGAAGAGAGGAAAGTTTTTTATGGCAAGAGACGAGGAAAAAACCAGTCAGCGCAAACACCTGCAAATCATCAGCAACCACCAACAAGAGCATCGAGCACCAATTGAACTTCAAGAAACTATCAGCAACCACAAAAAAGTACAGCAGCTAACATTTCAAGAGGTATACATTGAATTACATGATATACTTGATACAAGAATTGTATTGATGATAGCGAATCACAAGTTTACAAAGATTTTTATGCTGTCAAACCGTTTGGACATCATTTTTTCACAAAAATGTCAACTGATCAAAAATCCAGACACCATCATTGCTAAGTAGGAACAAGAAGTTGGTGCAAATGGTTGTTGTCGGTAGTCAAAGCCAACAAAAAACTGAAGAATTTTCATCATACACAATTCGACAGATCCTGGCTTGCTTGATGCGTTGGACGCTACACATAAAACATTACAACTAATCTATTTGGAAGCATCCGTCTGACAGAAGAGCAGAATCAATATTACAAGCACACAAAGCTCGAAGTAAAAGAAATCATTCAGATTATGATTCTTACAGAGCTGGTGCACAGTGAAAACTTAACCCTCCATTTTATTCGAATACACTACACAAATGCACTCAACTCTACATAATCACACTTCCTATTGTTATGTCCCACCTACACTCTCACCACATAGGTAGGACATGTATTTGAGAGAAGAAGTATTTTTAATTATTTATTGAGAGCGCGTATTGAATTGTTACGAGTGGCTGGGTTTAGACTCGTTACCCGCTCCGATATGTACTTTTAGTGTATTTATTTGACTTACCCTTTTTCTACTTCACTTGTCTTATTTTGCTGCTTCTGCTATCCTCGTCTTTTTCTCTCTGCTTGCTCGTCTTATTTGGATAATAGGTGATAGGTTGTTGAAATGATGCACTCACAGTTTTCTTTTCGAGTATGATTGAAAATATATTTGCTTCTTAAATTCACAATTGAGTACTTGGAAGTACAATAAAAAACTCCGCAAATTGACGAACCGCGAGGTACGGAGTTCGGACTTAAACACGAGACTAATTAAAATGAGGCCAATTCAACACTTTTAAAGCCCGAATACGTTGATCCACTCTTAATGTATAACGCTTAATAATCATTTTACAGTATGACGATTGCCGAATAAGTAACACTGCTGATTTGTGTTACTCAATTACAGCGCGCGTTCAAAATATAATGTTTCGAAATTAACATCGTAATCTTCTTGATGTTTTGAATTTTGAAAAATAGTTTAAAATTTGTAAATAATAGATTTAAAACGAATAACGCCGTAGGACGTTACACCTCGGGGCCCAAGATATTGCAATGAAATTGCAATAAAATTCTTAACTTTCAAAATTCAAAATTTACAATTAGTTTCTAAGTACAAAAAATTTAAATATTAGATGATAACATGATATTGTTGTCTTATTTCTAAATTACAAATAAATACATAAAATAAAATAAATTAAATCCTTATTTAAAATACGTATAAAAATGAATACACTACAACGTTAGATGTAATTCCCTCGGGGCCCTAGATAATGTAAGACATTTATGAAATATTTAACTAACATTTAAACAATAAAAACTACCGTAAATCCAATGAAAAAATATCTAAATTCGAGCTCTGCGAAACATTTATAGAATTTTGAGATTTTGTATTAGATGGATAAATACAAGGCGGTGTATTAGGAATAGATGGTAAAGGAGTTGATGTTGTAAATGATGTGTCAACTTCCATAGGTTGAGAATTTCGCGATATAACTTTAACTTCTTTTAACTCTTCTTCTTTTTCTTCTTTATAGTTTCTTGATTTTGCATAAATCGTCATTTTTTCTGTATTTCCCATAGAAATGAATAAATGGGTTAAAGAACTGAAAACAGCTCCACATAGTCTAATAGACCATCCATATACTGCATGTAAAGCATATCCTTTTATTATAGTGTAAATTATCAATTTGCAAATGTGTAGTATTACTTTAATCATGAAAATTCCTGATGAAAAGGATCCCCATGTAGTAAGCTTTTCAAATATTTTTTTCCAAGTATTTTCTGCAATACTTGTTAACGTATTTTCTGAAAATGTAACTCCATCTGTTACATCACCAGCTATATCTTTTGCAATTACATTCAAAATTTGTGTTTTTTCCATAGGAAACATTAACTGTTCTTGTAATTTATCCAAATCAGTTTGCGAATAAATGCCATTCGTCGCTAAATTTTTCACAGCTTGAAATGTCCATCCCAAATGAGTATCTGGTTTGATAACATTCGGTGGAATAGACACTGTTGGCTTCGGTATGAGTTTAATCCAATGTCCATCAATTTCGTAATACGCTGGTACAATTGTATTACAATCTACTTTACTACTTTTCTTGATTAATATATGGGTTTTTGGTGTTAAAAACCAAGTTTCATTTCCCATAGAAACTAGTAAATGATTATAGCAATCTTCTGTATGTAATACTACGAATTGATGTAAGCAAACTCGTCAGGAGCAAAATTGGCAATGGATAAGGAATTTTGAATCACTTTTTTCTCAAGCTCGCATTTTTCAGTAATTAAATTAATATATAAATCATGAATTTGATTTCTTAAATGTCTTTCTACATAAACAAATTTAGAATTTACATATGTGAACAAATCTAAATTAACTCTGTTAACTACTTCTCCATTTACTTTATCTACATCGAAAAAATATTTATTTAAGTTGCTATCTTTTTCTGCAATAAATAATTTTGGATGCTCAGTGCGAATTAACTCTCTATCACAATGAACTTCAATATTTTTTGTAGCTAATGCAAATGTTATTTCATTTGCATTTACAGAATAAACTATTTCTTTACTATCTGTACTAAAAGATTTAATTGCTACTCCATTAAATAACACTTCATATGAATTTTCAAAACATTCTCCTTCCGGTAAAATATGCCAAAACGTATTTCCTCCCTCCATATCCACACAATTTTTATTTGAAAATTTACAAACTACTCCTGAATTTAGTGTTAATTTATCATTTTTTAAATTTACTCTAGCATTATTTTGTATCAACGTAATTTTGATTAAACCACGAACAAATGCATTATTCAATGATCCGAAATTGTCTGCATAAGCAGCACCAGAAGATGATCTATCTGCCGCACTTCCCGCAAAATCAATGCCTTTAGTAGTTGTTGAATTTATCTTTAAATCCGAAATAGTTTGAAAGTTGTCATACTTTGTAACGGGGATTGTCCGCGTTAAATGTAGATTATTCTACTTTGATTCTCCGTGGGTTTTAGATAAAAGGGAACAGGGCTAATACGCAAAACTCACAAATGAAATACTCACGTGACGTTCGGTAAAAGGCTATTGCATATATTATGTCAATTAAATCAGAGAATTACAACAGAATAAACGTACAAGTGTGCTTCGTTAACACGCAATCTCACGGTTAATAGAAAGCTAATATTGTTGAACGCGCTGGTGAGAGTGAAAGAGAGAAGCTGATACTTACAGAAATAATGCGGAGGACGCTAACACGACAATCAGCCTAAAACTGCGGTCTCGCTTCGGTCCAGCTAGCTGGTAAACAGTAGGCTCTCCCAACGGTGTAGAGTATCTCTCCACTCACACGCGTAATCGCAATTGTTGTACAATAAATAATAGCAACGAATAATCCTATCGCCGGAGTAGACGCTCTCCTGATATACGACACGCGCGCTCGATGCTCGAATCGAATCTAACGTCTAACCTAACGTTACAAGCTTCTCTCTCACACCCACTCTCTCACCAGGCGACGCGTTCAGCAACATATCAACTCTCGTACAGCTCTGGTGCGCGGGAACATCTGAAAAGTCAACTCACATGCAAACATATAAAAACATATGTATTAGAATAAAATATGCATGCGGCGTGACGATACTCGTCACAACTTAAAAATACCCGTTTCATGAATTAATTCGCATTGTTCGTGACTTAATTCTTTAATGTATTGTTGTTCCACATTTTCAATTGGTATCAAATGTCCAAAAATTCCGCAAGAAAATATAGTTCTATGAATTTCAACTTTACACTGAATAATTGGAATAGAACAAAAATCTACTATTTGTATAAGTTCAATAATAGTACTTGATGAATTTACTTGATTGTCTTGAAAGTCGCAATTTCCAGAGTCCAATAGAGAGTATGTTGTTATGTTAGGCGCCGATGAGCCGCAATCGTAGCCTATGGTAGCTTCAGTAACTTTTAAGAATATTTGAAAAATGATAATAAAGATAAACACCATCTTGAATTCTGAAATCAAATTGATTCTATTAATTTTTCTTTTTAAACAATATTAATTTATTTGCATGAACTACTATTTTCTTTCCTTCTTTATTTATAGTAATATTGCCATTTTTTGATACATCCATAATTTCAAAAGGTCCTAGATTATGATTTTTTTCTAATTTTCCAGGTTTTGGTTCTTTAATCAACCATACCTCATCTCCAATTTCGAAGTTTACTGATTTAATAAACCTGTCATAGTACGTTTTGGACTTTTCTTTTGAAATTATCAAATTTTCACGAGCTAAATTAGCAATGTCTTTCATATTTGTAATTAAATTGGATAAATAATTATTATAAGTCGGCAATTGTTCTGAAACTTTCAAAGGTTCAGATAAAGGTAAATTTGGCGGGTAAGCAAATACTAATTCATATGGCATAAATTTATGTGCACTATGAATACTTGTATTGTATTGAAACTGTGCTAATTTTAATAAATCATCCCATGAAATATTTTTAGAAGAAAAATTCTTAAATATTCACACAATGGGTGATGAGCTCTTTCTAAAGAACTATTAGATTGTGGTGAGAAAGCAGTTGTTTCAATTTTTGAAAATTTAAATCTTTTTGCTACAGCTTTCATCAATTTACTCGTAAAATTTGTTCCTCTATCAGTTAACACTACTTTTGGTGATCTAAAAATATGAATTTTTTTATGAATGCATCAGCTACCGTTTCAGCCGTTTAATCGGGTAACGGTACTGCAATTAAATATTTAGAAAGTTGATCTTGTATAGTTAAAATGTATTTATTACTATTTTTAGTCACATTCAAAGGCTCTACAATATCCATAGCTACCTTGTCAAACGTTTTGAAAGGGGTGTCAGTAATTACCATAGGTTATCGTGTTTTCACCCTTTTCAATTTATTTCTCTGACAATCATTACAATTTTTGATTCTATCTTCTATGTCTTGTTTTAAATTTTCCCAAAAATACTTAGCCCTTGATTAAAAGTTCTGGTTACAACTGCATGACCACCTAATAAATTATCATGATTTTCCTGAAAAATCTTATCTCTATCTTTTAAATCTACGTATTGCATATAATTTAGTCAAATCACTATTTTTACTCTAGAATTCAAATACTTGCACCAAAATTTCTTCTATATCTTCCCAATTTAAATTATGTATATTTATATCTCTTGAAATACTGAAATGATCAATTTTCTCTGATAATAAAATACTCTTTAATTGCTTAAAAATCTGCAATATTTTTTCTTTAATCATGCAAACTGATTGAGCTATGTCAATACATAAAACAAAAATTTTAAGTGCTTTAAAAGTTACTATTTCTACCTCATTTAATCGTATACTAGCCAGAGTTACCTCGCTCGCTAATGCTCGCTCGGCTTTGAATCTTGTTTAGTTTTTCATTATTATATAAATAAATTATAATAATTATAAATTTTAATAATTATAAATTATAATAATTATAAATTTTATAATTATATAAAATGTTTAGAAGAAGCATCACAGTATAAATTCCCAAAAAGTATGTGTCAATTATTTGCTTACATTTGTGTATTTCACAATCCAATTAATGCACTAGAACTATTTGAAAAATATAAAACACAATTTTATCCACCAAAAATATCTGAAGAAATTGGCCTACAATATGCATTAAAAGTAATAGAAGACATTTTAATTTCTCATGGATTTTCAACAAAAGAGTTTGGCCTACCAGAAGTCACGAATGTGAATGAAGTAGCTTACAATATTACTGATGATGACAACGACAGTCTCAATGTAAATAACGCTGATTCATGTGCACATGCAATTTCAACATTAACAGATGCACAAAGAATTATTTTTAATATGATAATAAATTCTATTCATAAAAAATGAAATGATAATTGCATATTTATAGATGGTCCTGGAGGTACCGGTAAAAGTTATTTATTAAATACACTTATTACTTATTTAAAAATAAATAATATTAAATTTTTAACGGTTGCATGGACCGGAATTCCTGCTAATTTATTACAAGATGGAAAAACTGTGCATACAACATTCAAATTACCATTAGACGTTAATGAACAAAGTACGTGCAACATATCTGCAAATAGTATTACTTGCACACGCAATGACAATTAATAAAGCTCAAGGGCAGTCATTCAAAAAAGTTGGTATATATCTACCTTCTTCAGTATTTTCTCATGGTCAATTGTATGTTGCTCTATCCAGAACAACACATCCAGAACATTTAAGACTTGATATAAATAGAAATGACAATTTCAAGAACGAAACAAAAAATACAAAAGATAATAAAGTTTATACAAAAAACATTGTGTATCAAGAAATTTTATAATTTAATAAAAACTGAATGTTGTTAATGAAATAATGAAATATTAACAAAGCAGCAGATAAGCGGCAGCTAAGATTAAGCAAAGCGGCAGCTTGTACATTATCAAAAATAAAACACCACTAACTGAATATTAGTAAAATTCATAGAATTACAATAAAAGCGCCGCTTAATCAATATGACCAAAACTCATAAGTTTCCAAGAGAGCGCCGCTAAAACAATTTTGGTGAAATTCATAGAATTATAAAGAGAGCGCCGCTTAATCAAGAGGCAGCTTCAAGTATATTGGTAAAATTTATAAAATGCCAAGAATAGCGCCTCTGAAAAAGCGGCAGCTGTGATTAGAATACAATAATATACTAAATTAAGCACTGATTCACTAATAATATGAAGTTTTTTTATACATTAATGATTGGTAAGGTAGAATTGTAATATCATACACATATATACATATATATGTATATATATATATTTTTTTAATATGTTACATTAGTTACATAAAGTATATAAATATAATATAAGTGTTTCCACATGTAATAATAAAGAAAAGGTAAACTTTATAATAAAATATGAACACAGTATTAACTACATGTACAGTGTGTACATGAAAATAAAACACTAAAGTATAACATACAAAGTTATAATTAAAACATTTTAACTTTTTCTAGAATTTGGTACGATCAAGGAGAATTGTGGCTGGAATTAAAGAAAATGAATATCAATCATTAAATTTCTTCAGCAAATAAAAGCGTATATCACGTTATGTGAAAAATGAATTCAGCAAATATAAGGTGTTTGTACGATTAATAATTTGTAAGGTAAATTTTAAGCTTTATTCTATGGAATTATGTAATCATTGTACATGTGTAAATTTAAATTTACATATTTTAATACTATTTTCAGACAAAAAGTATTAACCAAGCATTATCGATATGTACACAGTATATAAATGAAATTTTAAAAAAGTTCTATAACTTCTAGTATTTAAACTTTGTTTCAGAATGTAAAGAAAGAAAATAAATATATAACACAATGCACGCTACAAACAAATGTATTCATTTGACAATAACCTCATCCAAGAACCTCAACCGATTATATCTATAATTACTTGATAAAAATTTTATGTTTGCAGAAGTGTTTTTCAATGAAGGAGAAGGGTAACGGCAAGTTTAGCTAAAATAAAAGAAAATAGCCGGAATACAGAGAAGAGTGTCAAGACACAAAATGTGGCCAGCTTGTAGGGGAAGGGTGGACAACTTGTAGAGGAAGGGTGGCCAGCTTGTAGGGGAAGGGTGGACAGCTTGTAGGGGAAGGGTGACCCGTTATATGGGGCTGTACCAAGATAGAGAGCTTTATAAGGTCGCGCAGAAAACTAAAAATGTAAAATGGTCAAATTAAAGAATTTATAATTATCTTTCAAAAGGTATTAAAAAAGTTTAAAAAAGCTACCCCCATATACCCCATAAAATCATTTAAAACTTGAAAATCAGTTAATATATTTCACAGTACATGAAACTCCATAGAAACACCATAGACCACCATGCACACCATATCATCTTATTCGTAATTACACAAGTAACATTTTGACCATGGAAAAACAACGAAATTCAACACCATAAAAATTTTAGAGTTAAAATTCATAAAAGAAAAACACTGAAAAAAAAAGTCTGAGAAAAAAAGTCTTAATGTTTTTCAGCTTCCAAAAAAGCGCCATAGAACGACCGAATCAGAAATTTTTTTATGGTAGATCGATGCTTCATAGCGCCAGTTAACCGAAAGTGTGAAAAAAAATCCATGAAAATAGTTAATTTCCACGAGTGATGGGCCTGTTTTACCAGTTAACTTGTATACAGGTCAGTTTCACTTTAATATAATGTAAGATTAAAAGAAATATTGTTTTCCTGAATAAAATTATTAGTATTTATATCTAAACCTTTACCTTTATCATCTATAAAAAGTATAATATTGTCTTTTCTATATTGAATTAGTTTCTTAGTATATACAATATTTTTATCCACAGACTTATCCCCTAATTCACTATTATTTCTATCTACTTTTGTCAAATCTAAACTATTATTTTTCTCTGCAATTATTTTATTTTTATTTCCTCTTTTTTTTGAATTTTCACTTTTTGCTTAATCCTAGCTTCATTTAACTTTTCTATTTTCTGATCAGTTGACAAAATATCTGTAAACTCTTTAGAATTTAACTGTTTCGCTTTTTGAGCTCTAGTAACTACATTAATCTGAATGTTATCTACTGGATTTCTCGACAAAGCATCAGCATTTACATTATTTTTTCCCGGTTTATAAATAATTTCGTAATCATAGTCTAATAGTTTCAAACGCCATCGTTGTACTCTCGAATTTTTATCAGCAGTTTTATATGATAATAATGGCTTATGATAAGTTACAATATAAAATTTATTTCCATAGATATAATTCCTAAAAGTCTTTACAGCGAACATTATTGCCAAAGCTTCTCTTTCATATGTATGGTAATTTTTCTCTGCTGCCTTTAAAACTCTAGAAGCAAATGCTACTGGTCTGTCTTCACCAATTTCCCCTTGCGAAATGACACAACCGATTGCAAATTTTGATGCATCAGCCGTAATAATAAAAGGTTTTTCCATAACTGGAAATTGTAAAATTGGCGCAGAACTTAATGCATGTTTCAAATTTTCAAAAGCTTTTTGTCTTTCGTCAGTCCACACAAATGTTTCCGTCTTTTTTAAAAGTATAGATAATGGCTTTGTTATATCTGCAAAGTTTTCAATAAATCTCCTATAATAACCAGCTAAACCTAAAAATTGTCGAATATTTTTCCTCGTTCTCGGAATTGGAAACTCATTAACAGCTTCTACTTTTTTTGGATCGGTTTTAATACCCTGCTCACTAATTATATGTCCTAAAAATTCAACTTCTTTTTGGAAAAATTTGCATTTACTTGTCTCTAATTTAAGACCTGCTTCTCTAAGCTTTTCTACAACTAAATTAAATCTCTCGTTATGTTCTTCAATGGAATTAGCAACTATAATAATATCATCAATATACTCAAAACAAAATCCTTTCTCTATTAATTCTCCTAAAACTCTCGTAAGAATTCTTTGAAAAACTCGAGGTGAATTGACTAAGCCAAAGGGTAGTACTTTAAATTCAAATCTACCTAAAGGATGAACACTGAAAGCAGTTTTATGAATATCCGCTTCTTTCATTTTTACCTGATGAAATCCAGAAACCATATCAATTGTTGTAAAATATTTATTTTTACCGACATTATCAAAAATTTCCGTAATATTCGGTAACAAATATGGATATGGTATAGTCTTAGAATTTAATTTCCTATAATCTATTACTAGTCGCCAATTTTTCTGACCATCTTTTGTTAAACCCTTTTTAGGAACAACAAAAGCTGGAGCATTAAAAGGACTTGTTGACGGTCTAACTAATTTATTTTCAATTAATTTTTTCGTTTCTAAAATAGCAATTTGCTTTAATGTATATTCTAAAGGAAATTGTTTTACGTATACAGGTTTTTCATTAGTTAAATTTATCTCCTGTTCTTCTACCTCACATACTCCAAACTTTTCACCTTCTAACCAACAAATATCCTCATTTTTCAAAATTAAATTTTCTACGATTTTCCGCTTTCTTCGCGACAAATGATTTAAATTAATAGTATCCATTAACAATCTTTTCCTTTCAATTTTATCTGAATTCTCGCTTTCTTTAGAATTATTTTCATTCGTTGAATTTAAATAAATAGCACCACAATACATAGTTTCTTCTTCATTTGGCAATTTCAAACCCGGTAATGCAACAAAACTTTCTGGCATATCCTGAATATCAAAAGTCAAATAATTTATCTGTTTATTTAATTTACGAATTTTTTTATCATTTTCACAATGTATATTATTACTTTCTAATGTTTCCATAAATTTTAAATAGTTAATAGTGAAATCTTGATTAATCAATTCATCATTATGTTCATATTTTTCTAGACATTTATTTATATTTGCAATGAAAGTTTCAATATTGATTTTAGAATTATTTAAAAATTCAATCAATTTACGCTTATTCCATTCACAACTTTGATCCAGAAAATCTTGTTGCTCACTATCTATTTACTCTATACTGCTACTTTCTAAAACATTATCATCCATGGACGTATTTTTTTCAATATTACTATGAATTTTACTTACCGTATTTAGAACTTTCTTTAAATCTTGCTGTAAAGATATATTCCCTATATTTATTATATTATCCTTAATAACATA
This sequence comes from Philotrypesis tridentata, assembly GCA_018906965.1. NCBI lineage: Eukaryota > Metazoa > Arthropoda > Insecta > Hymenoptera > Pteromalidae > Philotrypesis > Philotrypesis tridentata. Next base: position 216,110 of record JACCIB010000212.1, read on the forward strand.
CGTATCATCCCTTAAATCAACAATCATAGTTGTAATTATATTACATGCATTACTACATTCAACAGTATTATTGACAGTTTGAATTTTATCATTTAAAGAAAATTCTAAATTCATATTTTCTACTTTTTCATAAAAAATTGGTCCTAAATTCTGAATCCCTATATTTTCCTTTAAATCTAGAGCATTAATATTATTTTCATACTTATGTATAGCTAATTTCAATGGAATTTTCTTTCCATTTATTTCTAAGTAGCCCTTATCTAATCTTAGTTTTTGCTCTAATAGTGCTTTTATACCCAAAATACCATCATAAGGAATTGAAAAACCATCTGGGGCTACACGAAAATCAAAATCTGTATCATTTATGAATAATTTAACGGAACCTAACGTTCTAATGGAATTTTCCGTAATTCCAGAAATCAGAATTCTATTACTAGTATTAATTACATCAGCAATTAATTTATCTTTCTTTATAATATTTAATTGAGCACCACTATATACTAATAGTTTATATGTAGTGTTCGAAAATTCATCCGTAATTTCAATATATTGCAAAAGATTTTCTAGCTTTAATACATAGGTTTCAAATAACAAATCTATTATATCATTATTATATTGACATGCGTTATTACTCATACTGTTAAATTTATCATTTTCATTAAAAATTTGTGTCCGCGATATGAAGATGTGTCCCCGGTTTAGATGTCCCACGTTACCAAAATGTGTCCACGATATGGAGATGTGTCCCCGGCTTAGATGTCCCGCGTTACCAAAAATGTGTCCGCGTTATGGAAATCGTCCCGGTTCAGATGTCCCGCGTTACCAAAAATGTGTCCGCGTTAATGTAATGTGTCCGCGGTTAAAGAAATGTGTAGTATACCAGGCCACTCAACTCGTGAGGACGCGACCCACTTTTCGCGTTTTGCAACTTTGCAAATTTTTACCACCGATGGACTTACGAACTGCTCAAATTAAACCATCATATGTTCATTCACTATACTTATTGAATTATATGTCCTGACTTTTACTCAATTTGTTCATTAATAATTCATTTTCCGCAAATTTCAATAAATTATCAAATTTAATTCCTAGTTCTAATTGAAATTGCAATTTATCTACTTGCTCAACTTCTACTTTACTATCTTCAATTTTCGGTATTTGCAAAAATAAATCTATTTCACTATTTATTTTCGATAATTGCTCTATTAATTGCTTCCTATTGTTCAATAATTTTTGCAAAAATAATTTTTTTCCACTTCTTTTCTTTTTAATCACTTTACTTTGACAGTTTTCAAAACTCATTTGATTAATCGGAACAAAATTGAGAACAGTGACCGCTATTGAGCAGATCAAAGGATAGGTCGCTACTCAGCAGACCCAAGGAATAATTAGAGTGACCGCTACTAAGCAGGTCAAAGGAAAAGTCGCTACTAAGCAGACCTTAGGAAAAAGAAAACTGAACTCAATTAATCAAATGGTTATCTATTTATCTTAATTATTTCAACTTGACTATTATTTCGATATATGCTCTATTATTTTTGCAATGCTTTTATTAAATCAATCACTTGTTTGATTCGTATCGGAACCAATTGTTATGTCCCACCTACACTCTCACCTCATAGGTAGGACATGTATTTGAGAGAAGAAGTATTTTTAATTATTTATTGAGAGCGCGTATTGAATTGTTACTAGTGGCTGGATTTAGACTCGTTACCCGCTCCAATATGTACTTTTAGTGTATTTATTTGACTTACCCTTTTTCTGCTTCACTTGTCTTATTTTGCTGCTTCTGCTATCCTCGTCTTTTTCTCTCTGCTTGCTCGTCTTATTTGGATAATAGGTGATAGGTTGTTGAAATGATGCACTCACAGTTTTCTTTTCGAGTATGATTGAAAATATATTTGCTTCTTAAATTCACAATTGAGTACTTGGAAGTACAATAAAAATCACCGCAAATTGACGAACCGCGAGGTACGGAGTTCAGACTTAAACACGAGACTAATTAAAATGAGGCCAATTCAACTCTTTTAAAGCCCGAATACGTTGACCCACTCTTAATGTATAACGCTTAATTATCATTTTACAGTATGACGATTGCCGAATAAGTAACACTGCTGATTTGTTTTACTCAATTACAGCGCGCGTTCAAAATATAATGTTTCGAAATTAACATCGTAATCTTCTTGATGTTTTGAATTTTGAAAAATAGTTTAAAATTTGTAAATAATAGATTTAAAACGAATAACGTCGTAGGACGGTTACACAATCATACAATAACAGAGAAAAGCTGCTGAAACACTGAAACACATAAAATCATCAGACAATTTTTTAAAAATATTGTTATTAACATGCCTATAAGATGAGACCATGCGTACAGATCATGATCTCATTCTGTATACTGCAGACTATAAACACAACAACAAGCCAGTCAGCTGATGATAGAGTTGTCTGCTTTTCAATATTCACGACGTACTTTTCATTGAGAATCTCATCTGGACTGTCTGGACAAGTTTCTTGAACTGTATTTATTTGAAGCAAGAGAACATCTAGTGAGTATTTTAAAATTATTTATCTAATATTCAGCATACTTTACTTTATTATTTATTTGAAGTAATTTAATATTTTTATCATTACATATATTATACATAATAAATATTTTTTCTGATAAATAAAGTGTATATATGTATGAGAAAAAACTAATTTATCAAAAAATTTCTATTTTATAGTTTAAATTAGAATATTGCTTCAAAGTATAAAATAATGCTTTTTTTATTATTTTTCATTTCCGGTTCGATACGAACATTTTTAAACAATCGATTGATTGGTAATATCGATAAATCGACGTAATATAGATTATTAGATGTCTTCAAAACTATGGCCCCCTGTTGTAAGAACCCCAAAATTTTGTCCGTTTTTGCGTAGCTCTTACCGATATGACTCCCCCCAACCCCCCCAGTGATCGGCCATGCCACCCCCAATGCGCAGCCACCCCAGCCACCGGGATACCCCCATGCGCTCCACCAGCACCTCAACCTGTGGCGGCACCGCCACCCCAACCGCCCTGCCAGCCGCCGCCCCAGCCTCCGTGCAATCCCTCGAGTGCATACGGGAGGTACTAGCTCCCTGTCGGTCGCGAGCATAGACCCCAAACGCTATGCCCACTTCCATCAATAGCTGTCGATGATCCTCAATTTCGACAATGATGATACTTTGATCATATTCACCACCGCCGTCAGGGAAGTCCTATACGCGTCGAGCCGGAGTTAGAGGGATTCCTGTTACGACAGATCGCCAATAAGCTAACGGGCAAGGCTACACAAGGATTCCGAGACGAGGCTCTATATAACCGCCTGGTCACCATCATCAACTCGGCGCGAAATTTAACCGAGTCCGACCGCGCGTCCCGCAGGCGGCAAGGCGGACGCGACGCTCTTGACCAATTCATGTATGGTCTACGCGCCCCGTTAGACCACGTGGTACGCTGCACTCACCCCACCAGACTGGGAGAAGGATTCAATTCCACGATCGCCCACGAGGCCAAATTCGGGGCAAAGCTGGATCCCACATTGCCACCCTCGGAGGTCAATCCGGTATCCCAGTTCTGCAACTATTGCAATGGGTTCAAGAGCGCAGAACGCTGATACGAGACGCCGGACAGAACTGCATAATCAACCCGCGCACTGACCGCAGATGGCCCGATTCCAACCAAAACAAAAACGGTGGAAGAAACACTATCGGGAACAGCGGCGAAGCCAACCATAGAGAGGGCAGCAACAACAATGCTCGAAAAAACAACAACCGCGGCAGAAGAAACCAGAGAGCCATTACCGGTAACGCACCTGCTGAAGCACGAAATCGTCCTAAAGTCTAGCAACATACTCACGGACCGATACAGGTTCCCGCCAGCATTAAGAAGCACATGTCTAGAGAACTAGCAAAGCTCCAGGAGCAAGGTATAGTCGAACCTTCCAGCTCCAATTATTCCTCAGCACTGTGGATAGTCCTCAAGAAACCGGACGCTCAAGGGAACAAGCGATTCCGGCTCGTCACTGACTTCCATGTGTTGAATGAGGAGACCGAAGGGAGCTGCCACCCGCTGCTGTTTACCAGCGATATACTTGAAAATCTAGCGGCAGCCAACTACATTACTGTCACGGACTTGAAGCAGGGACACCACCAAATCGAAATGGATCCCAAAGTCCAAGCACCTGACGGCCTTTTACACGCCGGACGGTAAATCCGGCAACCAGCTCCTCCAGTTTAAGCGACTAGCCATGGGCTTCAAAGAAGCAACGTTGACATTCACAATAGCCATGGACCTAGTCCGACGTGGTCCCGTTCTAAAGCATCCTCACAAACGTGACTCTCACCGCAATCGGGACGTCCAAATGGAGACTCAGCGAAAGCGAGAGACCGCATTGCAGAGATCCTGCGGAAATCCGTACAAAAATACACACTGCCGGAAACCCAGCAGCCGCCCCAGCGGCCTCTCCCACTGATAGAGCCATCCTCGTTACGACCTTTCCAAGGTCATCGACCGTACCGGAGGATATGCGGCCGGAAACATTTATTTGAGGGCAGTATTTGAGGGACATAGCTACCTTAAGCCATGAATCAACGCAGGAAGCATCAACGTATAGTAAGAAAACCCCAAGGTTGTATTCCCTGGCCCCGTCGGTAAGTGTTACCGGCAGCGCAGCACAGGCTCAATTTTACGGGTGCAAAGCAGCAATACGAGCGACGGAAAGCGTCGTCAGATCTAAATTCGTCAGCATCGTCGGCCAACGTGCTGATGCACACGTACATCAGGAAAAACCGCTGAATGGAGTCTTACTTGATGTTGCAACGAAGCCCTGACAGTGTTCGCGCACGAATTTAAGACCAACGTGTGCGTCCACTTAAAGAGCCCCGGCGGCAACACAGTGTTCTCCCACGTGCTGGCGAACGACGTGGCCGCGACCATTCACTTGCACTTAGAGGGCCAACACTTGACGCTCTACAGGCGAGTGGCGGTACCCGAGGGTCGAGCGCGTGGAAATGACCTCATACGTAGCAAATCCCCACCCCCCGATGGAGAACGTGGCTAAACCACCTGCCGAGTATTCGGCCGCGGAAAGCGCGCAAATTTTGCAAAAATCAACAAACGCCCGGAAGACCCTAGGAATACCGGCCCAAGAGATAGCCCGGCACTCGGGTAAGCCTCACCTTCGCTCATGGACATTTCGTGTCCGCAGTCTCCCCTTGGAGTAAGCAAAACAAACCAAGAGCTCGGACCGAGCGCGGCAAGCAGCCCCGCGACCCAGCGCAATGAACAGATCCACCCTGCGAGAGATCAGCTTCCACTGGATGGGACTTACTCCATGGAGAGGCGGGCAGCCAGCCAAGATCAGGCCCGAGCACCTCTGCAGAGCCAGACGTCGGAATGTCCCCAGTGGCAACGGCAGCCCTCAAAGAGGATGCCCTGAAGCGTTACGTCATAGTGCGCGCCAGACCACCGCGTGAAAAACTGCCATGGGCCATTTCCGACGGCGAACATGTTCCACCGTTCGTACACTTACGACCAGTGAAAGAAAACCCCTTCGTGTACAAGGAAAACCTTGATTATGCGCCAAGAAGTACAGCGAGGAAAGACCCATCTGTAACGACCTACGAGAGTGCCGAAAAACACTCAGCAGGATAGTATCGGCTCCCGAGCTGAAGAGCTTCGCCGTAGTTCGAGACCTCAGAAGCGGTTCACGGCAGTAGTATACTATTATATTATATTATTAATATGATGTGGCGGCCGCAGGAGGTCACCGCAGCACCACCAAGACGTACGCGAAAATCGCGTGCGACTTCTACTGCCAGAATATATGGCATGACGTCAGGCAGTTTGTCGCCCGCTGCGGCACCTGCCAAACAAACAAGTTAGTCCGCATAAAAACGCGCGCGCCGCTGCTCATAAGCAACACCACATGTCATCCACAGTCCAACGGATCTATTGAGCGCATGCATCACACGCTAACAGAATACCTGCGCAAGTACGTCAAATCCTTCGACGACTGGGACTCGTGGACGTCCCTGTGCCAGCACGCCTACAATTGTACCGTGCACGAGAGTACCCGGTACTCACCCCACAAACTCGTATTCGGGACCAAGCCGAGAACACCGTCCAGCTTCTGTCGTGAGGGATCGGCCCTGATGTATAACGAGTTCATCGAGGAAATGACGGGTAACCTAGAGGTGCTCCAGACGGCGGTGGCTATGAACCTCGTGCAGGCTAAATTCCGTTCCAAATATTATTATGACAGAAAGCTCAATATTAAGCACTTCCGCGAGGGCGAATTCGTCCTCCTATTAAAAGAATCGAAACACAAAAAGTTTGGAGCGGAATACACAGGGCCCTTCGAGATCGCAAAAATCGATAGTCGAACGAACAGCGTGAGAGTAGTGGTCAACGGCGACAGGACTTTCAACTCGACACCGACTTAGAACGCGAGAAACCGTGAATGCGTCGGACGTGCCGCTACACAAAAAACGCGGTGTTTTATTTTCTTTTTTAATATTCATTATTTTACGGTCGCGAGGTCGCATTGACCGCCAAGCACCGGACATGTCACTTACGAGCAAAAGCTCGGGTGACCAGCCGGCCTGATAACCAGAGCTGCCGCTGCACCGAATGCAGCTTCAGCAGGGAACAGGCTGGTCGAGAGCTTCTCACGGCCAAGAAGTGCAAGCTTGCAGCTTGGTCGCGTGACTGCGAGTCTACGAGCCACAGCTCATAGACGATGCAGGCAGAACACCGGCGACCGCGAACAAGGGCACAGCTCCTCTTTGAGTAGAGCAATAAAGAGTACTTAAACGCACACCTGTCTCGTGACTTTCGCGCCTCCTAACTACGCGTCTGTTACATATTAAAGCAGTCACCATCAAATAGACCTTTCTGTCAGGATTGCCTTCCACTTCGTGGATAAGTAAATCGCAAAAGAGTAAATAACATGACACAGTGAAACCGTGTTGAAATTTTTTCATGGAAAAACATGCCGTCCCGTCCTATTCTATGTAACAATGGATATATCTTCAAATGACGCCTCTGCTTAATCAAAGTAAGTAACCAATTTTTGAACTCAAATATAGAAAAATTTCGTGATAATTGTAAGCTTAATTTTTAAGAAATTAATGACGTATAAAAATAATCAGAGTTCACAGGTTTAGTTTTAGTTCTATACTTAATTAAAAAAAATTCCCATTATCACTTGAGACCATTATTCTCGCAGTTTAATATGTATTTAAAGTTGTACATTTATATAGGATAATGGAAAGGTAAGTTGACTTATATTTCATATGTTATAGTATATTGTTGAATACAATGACATTTTGTAATTCATCGATCATCTATAGTAGGACGGGACGGCAAGTTTTTCCATAAAAAAATTTCAACGCGGTCTCGGTCTAGTGAAAAGATACTAAAAAAATGGTTGTCAGCTAAATGGACCCTTAATACGAAGCTGTTTACGTACAAACATATTTTATTGAAAAGAGTTTTAAATTTTCCAAGTTGACGAGTATAAGCATATAAAGTCTTGTCAGGGGATTAGAAGGGCTATGGAAAGTTTGAAAATCTTTAATTTTAATGATAGAAAAAATACTTAGAATTTTGGCTACATAAGGGTTGTAGAGAGTATGAAAATTAATCTATAATTTAAATGAAGAAAAAACCTGATACTTGTCTACCTTTTACCTTGAGAAGGTTTTTTTTTGAGGGGAGGGGGAGAGATTTCATTAGTTTGAAAGGAATGCAATACATTTAACAACTAAGTTATAGTTAATATCTATAAAATATATTATAAATTTATAGTTTTTAAGGTATTGGTAATCTATACCAAGGATAACCCTCTAATAACGAACAGTCAGGAACAGTGGAATCATGAGATGTTCCGGGATTGGATAGGACGGAATGGAATATGATTTGTACAATATTGTTTAATTTTAATTTACACCGTGCACTTCAAGTGTGTCACTTAGTCTGTTTCTATCAGCTGCTTTTTACATAAAGTCTGCTAAGTTTGTTTATTTTTTTTATAAGGCCATCAAATTAAATCGTGATTTCAATTATGCGGCAAATAAGCATATCATTGGATGAATTTTTGAGTTATGGTTGCTGTGTCCCATTTTTAGTTCTAACTGTTCATAAAAAATGCCAATTACATTGAGTCAGACAAGTTTTTTTATATTTATTTTGTAATGTTTTGTTCTAAAAAATATAATACTTTGTGTAAGTTTTATTTTAAGTTTTCAGATATCGTCAACAGCTCGGATTTGGATTTTGGAGATGACTTAATGATAATCCAGTTCGAATTTGGACTCACGGAAATAGCAAAACTATAATAATTATTATCTTATTAAGTATACATAAAGCTTCGATTAAGCGTACTCTATAATTGTACTTTCGTCTTTATACAAGTAACAGAATTATAATAATTATGAACTTATGATAAGTACAGAAATATTTTATTAAGTGTTGCGACGTTGTGGTTTCGTACTCTCTCGGGAATGCCGTCGAGAGCCCCACAACGTGGTCGCACCCTGTTATCGGGCTGCCTGATGAACCGTATTTAATAAGATATAATCTAATTATGATGGACGCCTGGTTCATCAACCGTTTTGCCGGCTGCTCAGCGGTGCACGGACTTAATTCTCACAGCCGCGGATACTAGCGAAAGGATATGTAGGGTTACTCGCAAAATAATCAAACTCGGAATATTCTCTTAATTGTCTGGCGTTTATTAAGCTCAAAAAAAAAACGAAAAATATATGCGTGCTATAGAAGCCCGCCCTGGCCGTCGTGTCTTGCTGACGCGGGGAAACGCGCACTTTAAGTAAGATTAGCGTCTACCTGGCTGATACTCTGGCTGACTGCTCGTCAGTCTGCCTTAGTCTCGCGCGCGTGCTGTGGACGAAGCCGCAGCCCTCCACTCTTCGCCAATAATGTATGAGGCTCGTCGCATGCCTCCACTCTCTACGCTCGTATTCATTCATTCTCTGTCTCTGTCTATCTCGCTCTCACTCGCTCTCGCTGTTTCTCTACGCCAGCCAACATGGCGGCGGTCGCTCGCACACGCACGCCTCGTGGTCTCTCGCTGCGCTGCCGTGCTGTGCTTCCCTCTCTCTTCCGCTCTCTCGGTGTGGCGCGCGTCGTGTTTCTCTCTCTCTCTGGCTCGTGCGGCGCCGCGCATGCCTTGCGCTGAGCGTGGTTCTCTCTCAGCTGTGTCGTGCGGCGCTGCTACAGTGTCTGCTGCTCCGGCCGTAGTCTCTCTCTCTCTCTCTCTCTCTCTCTCTCTCTCTCTCTCTCTCTCTCTCTCTCTTTCTCTCCCGTTCTCATCTCTGTCTGGCTCTTCTGTAAACACCACCGGGTGTATCAGTATCAGTATCAGTAAGTTCCCGGAGGTGATACCGGCGGCCCCTGCCCGGGGACGTGCCGGTTCTGGCACTTAAGTCAAGCCCATTATGCCGTTCCTCCTGTACCTTCATCATTTACTGTCAAACATCCCTTAGGACGCCCCTCTTATCCTAACCCAGCCTACTATCTATGCTCCTCATTATGCTAAGCACCGAACGGAGCTCCAGCGACCTCATAAAAATTGGGTCCACGAAGGGTACCCCCCACACCCTGTGCCTCGGATCGACGAACGCCGGGCACCTACACATGAGGTGCAACGTGGTCTCCTTCTTCGATCCGCACCACCTGCAACCTGCATTCCGTCTTAACCTCATCTTAGTCAGGTGGTAACCCACCCGCCAATGACCCATCAAAAATCCCACCACCACCCTAAGTCTAGTCCTGACGGATTTCCCTAAGGTACTCCGCCACTCTTTAGGTGGATCGACACCGAGCAGACGTTTTGCCTGCCTGATTCCAGGTGCCTCCCTCCATTTCGTAAGCAGCTCCTTCTGGAGCCAGCGTTTTACCGCTCCGTCGACCACGCAGTCAGGTACCGCCACCCTGCAGGATTTAGCCCTTACCAGGCTGGAGCCCCTGCCCGCCAGTCGGTCTGCTTTTTCATTGCCGATGATGCCCGAGTGCCCCGGCACCCAGACTAGCCTAACCTCTTTCCCTCTCGCCAGCTCCTTTAGTGACTGCCTGCACCTCATCACCTCTCTCGAGTCGATGCGGATTGCCTTACTGTCAGAGCATATAGTAATCAACCCATGGTTGGTTCCCTTGTCCCTTATCCAATCGGCACATTCCCTAATGGCCCTAATTTCCGCTTGGAATACGGTCGCGTATGAATCCAGGCTGCAAACCAATTCCTCGGTGCCACCTTTCTTCCACGCTCTCGCTCCAACTCCCTGATCCGTCTTTGACCCGTCCGTGAACCACACCTCACCCACCTTAAGTAGTTCGTGTGTGCCCCCTGCCCATTCCGTTCTCTGCGGTAAATGGACCTTACATGATTTGGCGAAGAGTAATCTCCCCCCCCCCCCCATCCTATCAAATTCCTTCCACTTCTCGCCCTCCGTGACCCTCGCCATTACCTCCTCGTCCTTGAACCTGTCACAAGACCTGGTCCCAGCGAGTCTGGCACATGTCTTAAAGGCCCCGGCCCTGATATCCTTGTCCAGCGGTGGGAGTCCCAGCAGAAGCTCCAGGGCAACCCTCGAGGTCGTCCTCATAGAGCCCGCCATTCCTCTCATCACCAGCCCTTGGATCCGATCAAACTCCTCTACATGCCCCTTTTGTTCGCATTTGTGCGCCCATACTATGGCCCCGTGCGCCAGCCTAGGTTTTATGATGGATTCGTAGATCCATCTTACCTGGGTCGGTCCTAGTCCCCAATGTGTTCCTATTGCCCTCCTGCAAAGCCAGAAGGTACTCACCGCCTTACTACATTTGCTCCTTATGTGCTTGCCCCAGTTGAGTTTCGAGTCAATCGTGACGCCCAGGTATTTGACCTCCTTTGACAGTTTCAGTGGAATGCCATTCAAGGCAAGCCCCTCTACCGCCTTGGCCTTGTACCTCGTTGTACACAGCATGACTTCCACCTTCCTGGGGTTCACACCTAACCGCACCGTTTCACACCACTCCTCCACGAGGCTCAACGCGTACTGCATGACTCCCGCCACCACATCCACGTCGTCACCCCTAACCAAGATCAAGATGTCATCAGCATACGCTTGTGCATATATGCCCGCATCCTCCAACTTCCTTAGCAGCCCGTTCATCACCAGGCACCACAGGGTGGGAGAGAGCACTCCCCCTTGAGGGCAGCCTCTCCCCACCCTGCACCTCCTGGTGCTCGCGCCCCAATGCGCTTCAATGACCCTACTACTCAGCATGCCCCAGATCCAGTTATGCACCGTCCGGGGGACGCCGTGCCTTTCCAATCCCTCCGCTATGGCTTCCCTGGTTGTGTGGTTGAATGCCCCTTCCACATCCAGGAAGGCCGCTAGCACAAAACCCTTCCTTTCCATACCCTTCTCATTCGATAGACGGCCTCAGCTAGTGCCGTGTCTACCGATTGCCCCGCCTGGTACGCGTGCTGCCCACTATGTAGGGGTGTCGTCACCAGGCTTTCTTCCTTGATATACCTGTCTACCAGCCTTTCCAGCGCTTTCAACAGAAACGTTGTCAGGCTAATTGGTCTATAATCGCCTGCGGCTGAGTGTTGCACCTTCCCCGGTTTAGGGATGAACACCACCTTCGCCCTCCTCCATTTCTTGGGCGTGTACCCAAAAACCAGACAGGCCCTGAAAAGCTTCTCCAAGGCAGTCCCGATCATTGTCTCCCCCTGCTGTAAAAGAGCTGGGAAGACTCCGTCCAGTCATGCCGCCTTGTAGGGCTCGAAGGAGTCTAGGGCCCACTTTATCCTTTCCCTGCCGGTGATCTTCCTGGCAATACGCCAGTCACATCCCCTTGGCCTATGTCCAATACTTTCCTCCTTCACCCATTCCCGGTGGTCCGGGAAGTGCTTCCTGAGTAGCTCAGAGAGAGCTTCTTCCGCACCCCCTGCCCAGTCCGCCCCTACTCTTATTGTGTCAGCCAGGCTTCCCTTGGGGTGTTGGAGGACCCTGCACAGTCTGGCCGTATCCCTGAGTTCCGACCACCCGCTGCAGGCCCTCCTCCACCCCATAGTCCTGGCCTCCTCAATGGCCCTCTTATAGTTCCTGCGCGCTTCCCTAAACCTCTGCATATCCGCCTCCGCCCTAATTCGTTTAGATCTATTGCAGAGCCTTGTTACGCCCTTACGCAGATTCCCCAGCGACTTATTCCACCAGGGGGCTCCCTTGGGTTTACTTCCTCCTGAGTTCGCAGTTTTCCTCGTACGAGCTCACGATAATCTCTGTGAGAACCTCGCAGCAGTGCTCGATATCCTCCACCGACCCATAAGATCTCGGGAAGGCACCTATTCTTGCTCCTAGGCTCTCCCTGTATCCTTGCCAGTTGGTCTTCCTGGGATTTCTCCCATAGATTACCAATGTGCTTTTAACACCAATGTGGAACACGATTTGATTGTGATCCGACATTGTGACCTCATCCGAAACCCTCTATTCTTGCCCACAGAGATCTCGATGCCAGAGTGATGTCAATAACCTCCTCTCTTATCGAGTTCTCAAACGTCGGCTTGTTGCCTACATTCATTACATCCAAATTCGTGGACGCCAGAAACCCTAACAGCCTTTCCCCCCTCGTGTTGATATCGGAACTTCCCCAAGCCGTGTGGTGCGCATTCGCGTCGCACCCCATTACCAGCTCGGTTCCGTTCCTCTCACACTCCCTTATAAAATTCTCTACTTCCATCGGCGGGCATTCCCCCTCGTAGGGGAAATACGCTGCTGCCACGAGTAGGTCTCTCCTGATCCCCCCCTCATCCATATACTTTACTCTAGCCGTGGCCAGATCCCTTGTGCAGTGCTTCGGCACCGTTTCTACCTGTAGTCCCTTCACAATGATACACGCCCTCACCGAGTTCATTGTACCACTGATCCGGGTTCCACAGCCATTTAGACCTGCTATCCTGCCCCCGTGAATCCAAGGTTCTTGGATTAGGCAGATACCTGTGTCCACCTCTGCCATGTGTCTGTCTAGAACCGCCGTGGCACTTTTGCAGTGGTGTAAGTTGATCTGCGCGTACGCAATTTTGGTTGCTGCTACAGAGCCAGCCCCCGTGATCGCGTCCGCGCCCGGTCCCATCCCCCTACTTATCATCAGGAGGACCCCCCTCTGCGGCTCCCGCCACTTCCCCCGGTGCCATGTCGGTGTCCACCTGCATGGCATCGTCCTTTTCCATGGCCTCCCCCTCCTTCGTCGTCAGGGGGACGACATGGGCCCTGCCCGCTCCTAGGAAGGGTCGCCAGTCCAACGCTTTCAGCGCCTCGACCTCAGACCCTTCCAGGAGGACCTTCACCACCGTCTCCTCCCTTCTCCCGGCCTCCACCCCTTTGACCTTGTTGGAGCTGGTCACCACCCAGGTTTCGGCCTTGAGAGTCGGGTTTTGACGGCCAAGGTTCTTGATCAACACCACGGGATCTTTCGATCCCGGGCAGTAGACCAAGGCCCTAGTCATCTTCGCGAGGTCCCCCATGCCAACTGCCTTGACCTGGAGTCCCTCGCCCTTCCACTTCTCTACCTTCTCCAGAAGCCATGCCTTATCCTCTTTCGTCTGGCAGTTGAGTATCAACGCGCCCCTCTGCTGCCAATTTTCCCAAAACTTGGGAAAATAGGCATCGTCCGCTGCGTCGGTGATCTCCCCGTCGATGCGGTCGAGGACCCCGTGGGCTTCCCCTTCGCTCAACCTAGCGTCAGGATACAGCGTAGGAACGATAGCCACCTTTAGTTCGGTGGCGACCGCTCTGCTATACGACCTCTGCCCAGTACCCGAGCCCTTCTTTACCTCCCTCAGAGTTGAGCTGTCATAGTGCGCTCTCTTAGAGGGTGTCAGCGGTGCCACCGCCTCCTCCCTCCTAGCTAACGCCCTCCTCTTTCTCTCCGTACCCGAGGACTTTTTCCTCTTTGTTTTCTTTCCCTCAGTCATCGGGGTTACCCTCGAGACCTCCGGAAATTCCTTACCCGCGGCATTCGGCCTGCTAGCCTCAGCCTGCGGTCCTTCTATAGTTGGGCTAGGGAGCCCTTCGGTTCCAGGCGCTTTTGGAACCATTTCTTTTTTTCTTTCCTTCCATGCTTTTTTTATTATGAAGCGGGTGTATCATGTGTGTGTGGCAGGCAGACCCTTCCTGCCCGACTCCGATACCCCCCCTGCTCCTCCCACTGAAGAGCCCCCTCTCCCCCCCAGTGGCCCCGGCGGGGCCCCCCGTCCAGCCTGCTGTGGCCCTATCCGGTCACCAGCCGGCAGCAGCAGACCTTACGGGATTTTTCGCCGGCTGAGCGGGCGGCCAGGTCCGGTTGGTTAATCCGGCCCGGGCCCCTAAAACTATCCGGCGGCCCAGGAGCGCCATTAACCCAGTTTTCCCGCTGTACCCTCCGGAAAGGAAGAGAGGCCTCCTACTGGAGTGGCACAGAAAGAGGTCGCGGCTTCGGGGAATCCAAGTGATCCTACAGTGTAGTGTCTTGTAGTGTGTGTCCGTGTTCTTGTGCTGTATAGTGTGCCCTACCAAGCACTGCCGCAATTCGCTTGGTAGGGGAGGGCCGGCCCTTACCCCGAGCCACCCTCTGTCGAGGCTTAGTGCACACGCAGGGGCTTCACCCAGCAGCCCCTGGTCGTCGTTCGCGACCACCTGGACCCTGGTGGCCAACCAGTCCCCTCGGCACGACAGCCACACCTTGGGATTAGGAGTTGGATAAAAATACCCATTGCGCCTCCTCCCGAACGCATTGGGGGGTTGTTCTTAGCCTCTGACGGACCCGCATGGCCGTTCTCGAGAACCCCAAGATCCATTCCCAGTCCCAGGGAGAGGCCCGGCCGGAAGAGCCCTTTTTACGGGGATCCCAGACCAGGGAAGCTACTCCCGAACCCGAGAAGCGGTACCCCGCATCAGTCCGGTTTCGCCGCCATGCCTGGGTGAACCCTATCCCCAGCCCGGGGGGCGGTCGGCCGATGCTCCCGGCCCCGGGTGCATCGCCCCACCCCCCGACCCGGTTCGGGACACCACACTCCCGACACCGAGGCCGGGCCGGCCGCTTGGACCCGCCAGACGAGCCCACACACTGGCCTAGAGGGCACACGTCAAAGTGACAACCCCTAGTGGGGGACCACCGGGTGTAAGTCTTATGCTTTTTTATTTGCACGGCTCCGGTGGTGTCCATGCGAGCTGGGGCTGACGGCAGACCGTCAAAGTGTATACTCCTATTATACTTTTATCTATGTAACTTGAAAGTTGTTATGGAGTCCTTGTGACTAATTAATTTAATGAAAAATTAGTACTAACAAGCCCATCAATTAAAATGATACCATGAGAAATTTAAAGTTGATACCATTGACCAGTTTAGAAATATGAACATTTGAAAGTTTCAAAATTAGAATATTCAATACTAGTCAATGGTATCAATTTAAAATTTCTCATGGTATCCTTTTGACTAGTGGGCTTGACAACTCATATGTTCTTTTTACCTTTTAGATAGCAGAAGATACACTTCCTTTAAGAAAAAGGCACGCTTATCCATATTCTAGAAGCTGATTGTACTTTGAGCTCTCTAGAAATTGAAAAGAACTAATTTTTTCTCAAGTAAATTAGTCACAGAGATTCCATAACAAGTTTCAGGTTTATTGTTTGTACAAGCTTTCAGATTTTAAATTTTGAAAGCTTGAATCTTTGCTTATTGCAAAAGTAATCCAACGAATAAACCTCAATATTGTGATGGAATCCCTGTGATTAATTGAACCGATCACATTAAATTACTAATTAAGTATCAAACCTAGTGGCGTAGATAGCATGAACACTTGTGATTGTAAATTTTTGTAATTGTTTTTATGATTTTGTAACTTTATAATATATAACCATACTAAATGTTACGACTGAAACATTTCTTAAACATAACATTTTATTACACTTCATAAAAGTTGTCAAAGTTGAGATTTTTAGGACCCATTATTAACTATTACGTGTGGTATTATCTCCTCGCGCTCGATCACCTGGTGTCATCACATGCCTGTAGGGCGTGAAGTATTGACCCTGCAAGTGCAGGTGGACGGTCGCGTCTACGCTGTTTGCCAACACGTAGAAGAACACTGCGCTGCCGTCTGGACTTCTAAAGTGGATCCACACGTTGGTCCTAAACTCGTGCGCGAACAGAAAAGCGCAATCTACATTACCCCTGTCTCTGATAATGGCCTTTGTCTCTGCGTATTCGCCACAGGTTGTCCGATGCCAGAAGGTGTCGCCGCAGCTCCTGCGGTGTCATACTTAATTCCGCAGTGCAGATGAGGCAGTGGAAGAGATAGTTGCCTGGAGGGGAAGAGATAGGCCATAGGGTCGTCGAGTATTGAGCGATAGACCGTATCATCGACCTTCATGGTCTACGGGGGGGGGGGGGGGGCACGGGTTACCTGCCCTATCGGCAGCAGCCTGTGGGGACGGTGTCGCGTTCTTTAGGATGTTGCTTGCACTTTGTTCCACTGCGGGCAGGTTAGCAGTGGGGAGGCTCTGTGCTAGCTGCTTTACCCTGTCACCGTTTTCTAGCGATGTGCGTGTCGTGGGGGACGTGGGTACGGCCGCGATTGGGGTGATTGCGGCGGGCTTTACTGAGGCGTTGCTATTTTCGGCGATGTCGATCCGCAAACATCTCTTGCTACCACGCGCCCGTCCGCTAACCTTTACGGCGAGCTTCTTCCTGGGGGCGCTGGTGTGCCACAGCTAGGTGAGAACGAACGTCGGTGCGCTGCGCAGGGAGGTGGACGGCGTATGTGCGTCGGCCGTGTGGCCGCGCCGATTTTGGGGCTGAGAAGGTAATTTCTGGCTCCGGTGAGCTGGAGTTGCAGGTCTGTGCCTGTGCTGCGCTGTCGGTGACGCTTGCCGACGGGGCCGGGGAATGTAACCATGGGGTTTTTCTGACATATATTGATGCTTCTTGTGTTAATTCATGGCCTAAGGGAACTATGTTCCTCAAATACTGCCACGTCTCCGGTCGTATATCCTCCGGTGCGGTCGATAACCTTGGGAAGGTCGTAATGAGGAGAAAAGGTCGGGCTTCTTCGTCTTATGGAAGTGCTTCAACGCCTTGTGAATTTACGACCATACAGGTAGCACCGGAATTGCTCCTCCGCGTACACCATGCCGAGCAGTTCCTTGGCATATGTCGGGTACCTTAGGCAAAGGCGCACGGTTGATCGGTGCCAAGTTTCCCTTAGCTAAGGATGCACCCTAGAGTAAAATCGGAACTGTCGACTGTGACGATGGATTGTGCATATCCGTAGCCTTGAGCACCGTGGGTGGGTTCGCCAAGCGCGATCGGAGGGTCTCGAACGCGCTCTGCTGCTCTTCGCCCCAAGTGAATTTCCCTTCAGGCTGCGCCACTTTCTATAGGGGCCTCGTGATATTCGCGAAGTCTTTTATGAAGCGGCGGTAATAATTGAACCTTGTGCGCACTGGTGGGCACTGGGTAGTTTGCCATCGCGCTTGTCTTAGCCTGGTCGGCTTTGATGACTCCGCCGCCGACTATGTGCCCTAGGATTTAGGCCTCGCGCTTCAGGAACTAGCACTTCTACGGCTCGACGGTCATATTGGCATCCACAAACCTCTGTAGCACTCGGCGGAGACGATCGCCGTACTGTTCGAGGATCTCGCTGAAGACCATCAGATCATCCAGGTACACCTCCACCTCTTCGCCCTGTAGGCCCTTCATGGCTAAGTCCATGGTTCTTGTGAATGTCAGTGTTGCTTCGTTGAAGCCCATGGCTCGCTGGTTGCCGGCAGCTCCCTTCTGTCTCCTTGCATCGCACCGAAGTCAGTGGCGAGCCGGAATCGCTTGTTCCCTCGAGCGTCCGGTTTCTTGGGGACTATCCACAGTACCGAGAAGTAATTGGAGCTGGAAGGTTCGACTATACCTTGCTCCTGGAGCTTTGCTAATTCTTTAGCCATGTGCTCCTTTACTGCTGGTGGGAATCTGTATTGGCCCGTACGTATGGGCTTTCTGGATTTCGAGACGATTTCGTGCTTCAGCAGGTGCGTTGCCGGTAATGGCTCTTCGTCCAGTCCGAAGACGCCTGCGAATGAGTTGACGACGTCTGTTACCAGCGCAATTTCTTCTTCGTTGCATTTTTCGAGGTAAGCAAGTTCCAGGACTCTCGTTTCTCTTGCCGCGTTGTACGCATTTCTCTTGCCGCGCCTACCTCCCTGTAGTCGGACTGATCATCCTGACCGCGAATCAGGCGCCTAATGTCGGCGGTTTCCCCGGCCGTTCCCTCTGTCTAGCCGACCCCATCGGCTTGACGTAAGGAGTTCCCCGGTACCAAGCAACACGGGAGATTCTCAACGACAGGAGTCGAGATTGTGATTTCCTTGTTGCTCGTATTAAAGCACTCGGCCATCGCTCAACCGCTTCTTTTTCGGCCAAGCAGTTGCTGAACAGGAGGTCGGGATGTATTTCCTGCAGCGGGATCCATCCGGTTTCTGCCTCTGAGTTCACTACTCGGGAGCTGATGACCATTCTCACCCGTGGGGGAATTGATACTTTTTCATCCTCCACGAACGGGAAGGTAAAGTCGCTGAGGTGCAGGCATCTGGCGGTTGCGACTCCAATAGTGTGGGCAAGACCGCTGGTCACCCACGAATAGTGATTTTATACTTCAAGTTAATTGGGACTCCCCTTGCGAGCTTATCGATTTTGATAACGGAGATGTCCGCTCCGAAGTCGACGAAAAACGAGGCTCTCCCTAAGAGCAACTGCAGGGACTCTACATAAACAGGTGGCCTTTGCCCGGCCGTGAGAAAGCACAGGTGAGCGCAGCATGAATCCGCGTCTGAGTCATCTGGTGACTTCATGATACCGCGGGCTGCCCTTCTTGCCATGGGCTCTTTGACGGGAGCAGGCCAAGTGGCTGCCGCGGCGTGACCTTCGAGGAGGTTTGGTTGCAGTCGTCCACCTGCAGGTTAAATCGATACCCCCCTTCGTGCGCGACGCGGGTGCCGAGTTTGCCCTGTACAGTGATACGCGTGTCGAGGAGAGCAAAGTTGCCGTCGGTCCGCTTATCTAATTCGTGCAGTGATTCGATCATTGTGTTGTAACGTCCTATGACGTTATTTCTTTAATACTCTTTTTACTATTTTAACTATTGAAAGATATGATGATTTTCAAAACGATAACATTTCAAAATTCAAATTACAACATCGATTATGTCGATTGTATGCGGTTTGATGATTGGCACACTTTCAAAAGTAAGAGCGCAGCTGATGCTGAGCTTGCGAAACGCAGACTAAGCGTTATACTTTTGGAAGATCGTGTTATTGTATGTAAAATTACAAAATGTTTAAAAATTAATGTTCAATAATGTTGTAAATTTATAAACTAAGTTTTGAGTTTAAAAGAGGCTCAATGCCCTCAATTAGGCAGTCAAGATTTCGTATTGACTCCGTCCACGCCGGTCCGAAAATTGGCGGAGTTTGATTTATTTTTCCGTGATACTTTTGTTGTATTCTATACTTTTCTATTTTGTATTTTAAGGGAATTTTTGAATAAATATATTTTTATGAATTCTATTATTCTAAAAACAAAATACATCGGAGAGTTCTCTATCATTTAAAAACCAGCTGAAATTAATCATCGTTCTTCGGAGTGCAGCACGCAATCTATTATTTGCGGGAAAAAAGGTAAGTAAATAATCGTTGCACATTATAATTGAGGGTGAGAATTAAGTATTCCTAGACACTATTAATTTAATTTTTATAAATAATCCTGACTATAGGCATTTAGTTGAGGTAGTCAGGACTTAACAATTTGGTTCCGATACAAATATCGTGCATGAGCAGCCTTTATTGAAGTGTATTTTTGTTATTTGTTGTTATTTTTAATTGAATTGTAACGTCCTACGACGTTATTTATTTTTAAATCTATTATTTATTAATTTAAACTATTTTTTCAAAATTCAAAACACAAATGATGATGTCAATTTCGAAACGTTATATTTTGAATGCGCGCTGTAATTTTGTAACAAATGTCAGCATGTGTTACTTATTCGGCAATCGTTATACTTTAAAACTGATTATTAAGCGTTACACATTAAGAGTTGGTCAACGTATTCGGGCTTTAAAAGAGTCGAATTGGCCTCATTTTAATTAGTCTCGTGTTTAAGTCCGAACTCCGTACATTTTTAAACGTGAGGTGTAATCATTTGCAAAGCCATTCAATCCTACAATCTACAAGTTAGAAGAAACGATAAAAGCAGAAAAGCAGGAAGAAAAAGACGAGGATAGCAGCAGCAGCAAAATAAGACAAGTGAAGCAGAAAAAGGTAAGTCAAATAAATACATTAAAAGTACATATCGGAGCGGGTAACGAGTCTAAACCCAGCCACTAATAACAATTATATACGCGCTCATAAATAATCTAAATAAAATCCTGCATGCTCTCAAATACATGTCCTACCTATGAGGTGAGAGTGTAGGTGGGACGTAACAATTGGTTCCGATACGAATCGAACAAGTAATTGATTTAATTAAAAGCATTTGCAAAAATAATAGAGCATATATTGAAATAATAGTAAAGTTGAAATAATTAAAATAAATAAATAACCATTTGATTAATTGAGTACAGTTTTCTTTATCCTTTGGTCTGCTAAGTAGCGGCCAATCCTTGATCTGCTTAGTAGCGGTCACTCTTCCAATTTTATCCCAATTAATCAAATGAGTTCTGTGAATTGTAAAAGTAAAGTGATTAAAAAGAAGAGAAGTGGAAAAAAATTATTTTTGCAAAAATTATTGAACAATAAGAAGCAATTAATAGAACAACTAGCGGAAATAAATAGTAAAATAGATTTATTTTTCCAAACGCCAAAAGTTGAAGAAAATAAAGTAGAATCTGAGCAAATTGAAAAATCAGACTTCAGTTTAGAACTAGGAATTAAATTTGATAATTTATTACATTTTGCGGAAAAAGCGATATTATTGAATAAATTGAGTAAAGATCAGGATAAATAATTCAATACGTGTAGTGAATACACATTTGACGGTTTAATTTGAGCAGTTTGTAAGTCCATCGGTGGTAAAAATTTGCAAAGTTGCAAAACGCGAGAAGTGGGTCGCGCGCTCGCGAGTTGAGTGCCCTGGTAGACTACACATTTTTGTAGCGCGGACACAATCAGAATCGCGGACACATTTTTAAATCGCGGACACATCTCTATAGCGCGGACACATTTTTGACTCGTGTGGACACATTGTTGTATCGTGCGGACACAAATTTGATTCGTGCGGACACATTTTTGACTCGTGCGGACACATTGTTGTCTCGTGCGGACACATTTTTGTATTGCGCGGACACATTTTTGTCTCGTGCGGACACATTTTTGTATTGTGTGGACACATTTTCGTCTTGTGCGGATGCATTTTTGTGTTGTGCGGACACATTTTTGTCTTGTGCAGACATAACGGTATCGTGGATATAAATCTTTAGAGCAGACACAATTTTTTTTTTAAAGCGGACA
This sequence comes from Philotrypesis tridentata, assembly GCA_018906965.1. Taxonomy (NCBI): domain Eukaryota; kingdom Metazoa; phylum Arthropoda; class Insecta; order Hymenoptera; family Pteromalidae; genus Philotrypesis; species Philotrypesis tridentata. Next base: position 237,678 of record JACCIB010000212.1, read on the forward strand.
TTTTTTTTTAATGTGGACAGATTTCTTTTACGGGAACATATTTTGTTCACGGATATACTTTTAAAGTAGACAAATATATTTTTGGGGGACAAATAAGATTTATTCGGACAAGTTAGTATTTTGTGGACACGATCATTTTAGGCGGATAAATTCATTTTATGCAGACAGGTTCAATTTTTGTGGACGAATATAATTAGAATTGGCGATTATTTTCGTCGTAACTAGATTTTTATTGCGGACAGATATATTCAGGGCGAACTAGTATATTTAAAGTATATAGCAAATTATGTATAGTGAAAAATCAAATGAGTGATAAGGATAATAAAACCGTTGAGGATTCTTTGCCATTTAGAAAATTAACTCGACAACAAATTCAGAAACATCCGTCATTTGAAAAATTTCTTGAAAAATCTCTAAAAATAGATCCGTTTAAAAAAAGTAGTAAATTACAGAGATCGCCTGTAAAAGCGTCAAGTTTTGAAACAAATAAAGACTCTTTAGATGAAATCAATTCTAACACTGGTGCTATTAAAAAAGTTGTAAGTCCAATAGTTAAGGGAAATCAAAATTCTACGCCGAAAGTAAATAAAGCTAGTTCAGAGGAATTTTTTGATACTACAAATAGTGTTTTAAACGAAACATTTCAAGTAGAAAGTAGTAATAGGTTTTCAGATATTGGAGGTTTTCAAGCTGAACAAAGTTTAATAACAGGCACGTCAAAAGATATTTTACCTACATTTGATCAAGGGTATAATTCATTGAGTAATTCATTTTTTAAGAATATTGATGATATAAGTAAACAGAAGGATAATTTTGAAAAGACAGAAAATTTAGAATTTGATGAATTTTTAAATACAATAGTGAAAGATATTACAACAATAGAAGTTCAAAATAATACAGAAATTTCTGATACATTCGATAATAGATCTGTTACAGAACAACAGTTTGAAAAATCCAATACTGATTTAATTAATTTAAATAATATAGAACAGGAGAACATTTCTGAAGTTAGTGAGTTTCAGGATACTAGTAAGGTTGCTCAAGTAGAAATAAATTGCTCTAGTGAAAATTCTGTGAACATGGCTCCAAATGGTGCTGGCCAGTCGGGTGATCAGTCAAATCGAAAGCCGATAAAATTGAGTTTAGAAAAGATTGCTAATTATGTACCAGATTTTGATGGAAAAAATATGTCACCTACAGACTACATAGATATTTTGAAAAATGTGAAAAATTTAATTGATGATATTGATGAAAAAAATGTAACAAGTTTGCTAATATTTAGATTAAAGGGTGAAGTAGGAAGAGCATTGAGAAACAATCATTTGGATTCAATTGCAGAGTTAATAGATGCAATACGAGTATTATATCCTATTTTAGAAGATATTCATGAATTATATGCAAAAGTTGTAAAAATTTTTCAAGGGAATAATGAGTCCGTATTATCTTACAATAATAGAGTTAAAGATTTAGTTTTGAAAATTAAAGAACTGAAAAAATTGGAGGGTCTTTCGGAAGCTGAGGAAAGGAGTTTTGCAGTGCAATTAGATAGTAAAGTAGCAAGTAGCTATAAAAAAGGGTTAAAACCTGAAATAAAATATGAATTGGGAAATGAAAACACATTTCCTCAAATGTCACAAGCTGCGCTTAAAATAGAAAAGGAATTAGAAAGACGAAAGGGTTTTAGTGAGAGTTTGATAAATAATTTTTATGGGGAAAAAGTCGAGCAATTAAATAAAGTCATGTTTTGTCAAATGTGTAAAGATCGCGATCATGAAGCATTATTTTGCAAAAATGCTGGATGTGTATATTGCAAAGAAGATGATCATGTCTCAAATAATTGTAATGCAGTCAAGGATAAAATAAAATTAATTTGTAATTTTTGCAGTAAATCGGGTCATTCAATAAGCTCTTGTAAATTGAATGGAAAACAAAACTTTCATTGTCAATATTGCCAAGAAATGGGACATGAAGCTTCGCAATGTACATATATTTTAGAGTATATATTATGTTCAAAATGTAAAGAACCAGGACATAATCCTAATAAATGTGTAAATTCATCTATTCAAAATTCAAGAAAATGTAGTTTTTGTGATAGCTTTGATCATACTATGCAAAATTGTCCTGAAGTATATTGTATGAGATATAATAAAAGAGGACATATTACAAAATTTTGTACTTTAGGTGAAAATAAATTTCGGTTTTGTACAATTTGTGAAACTATAGATCATGATAGTAGTAATTGTGAAAAGATTAAAATTCTTGTTCAAGATTATAAAGCTAAGCAGCAGCTAAAATGTCAATTATGTGAAGGATTAGGGCATGAAGTAAAAGACTGTGAGAAATTTAAAACAGCGCAAAGTACTCAACAAGTTAATAGAAATAGTTTTAGAAATAATTACGCCAATAATAGAAATAATTATAATAATGGTAATTACAATGGTAATCAACAGCAACAAAGATATTACGGTAATCGATTCAGACAGCAAAATCAAAGTAGTTATAATAATGGAGGAGTAAGGAAAGTTTGTGAATATTGTGATTTGGTAGGACATTCAATTGATGAATGTAGAAAATTATCAGCTTTAAAAGCCTCGCGGGAAAAGTGCGGATTTTGTGACAAATTAGGTCATAAAGCTAGTAATTGTGATGAAGTAAAAAAATTAGAAAATCAGCATAAACAATTTTGTTCGGGTTGTAAGGGTATTGGTCATACTCTAAATAATTGTTTTAAAAAGAATCAGGGAAACTTCAGTTCTCTTCCTGGAAGGAACGCGTAGGAAGGGATCATAGTAAAGCGTTCCCATTACAAATTGAGAGTAATGAAAATGATAAATTTAACAGTATGAATAATAACGCATGTCAATATAATAATGAGATAATAGATTTGTTATTTGAAACCTATGTATTAAAGCTAGAAAATCTTTTGCAATATATTGAAATTACGGATGAATTTTCGAACACTACATATAAACTATTGGTAGATAGTGGTGCTCAATTAAATATTATAAAGAAAGATAAATTAATTGCTGATGTAATTAATACTAGTAATAGAATTCTGATTTCTGGAATTACGGAAAATTCCATTAGAACGTTAGGTTCCGTTAAATTATTCATAAATGATACAGATTTTGATTTTCATGTAGCCCCAGATGGTTTTTCAATTCCTTATGATGGTATTTTGGGTATAAAAGCATTATTAGAGCAAAAGCTAAGATTAGATAAGGGTTACTTAGAAATAAATGGAAAGAAAATTCCATTGAAATCAGCTATACATAAGTATGAAAATAATATTAATGTTCTAGATTTAAAGGAAAATATAGGGATTCAGAATTTAGTACCAATTTTTTATGAAAAAGTAGAAAATATGAATTTAGAATTTTCTTTAAATGATAAAGTTCAAACTGTCAATAATACTGTAGAATGTAGTAATGCATGTAATATAATTACAACTATGATTGTTGATTTAAGGGATGATACGCATGTTATTAAGGATAATGTAATAAATATAGGGAATATATCTTTACAGCAAGATTTAAAGAAAGTTCTAAATACGGTAAGTAAAATTCATAGTAATATTGAAGAAAATACGTCGATGGATGATAATGTTTTAGAAAGTAGCAGTATAGAGCAAATAGATAGTGACCAACAAGATTTTCTGGATCAAAATTGTGAATGGAATAAGCGTAAATTGATTGAATTTTTAAATAATTCTAAAATCAATATTGAAACTTTCATTGCAAATATAAATAAATGTCTAGAAAAATATGAACATAATGATGAATTGATTAATCAAGATTTCACTATTAACTATTTAAAATTTATGGAAACATTAGAAAGTAATAATATACATTGTGAAAATGATAGAAAAATTCGTAAATTAAATAAACAGATAAATTATTTGACTTTTGATATTCAGGATATGCCAGAAAGTTTTGTTGCATTACCGGGTTTGAAATTGCCAAATGAAGAGGAAACTATGTATTGTGGTGCTATTTATTTAAATTCAATGAATGAAAATAATTCTAAAGAAAGCGAGAATTCAGGCAAAATTGAAAGGCAAAGATTATTAATGGATACTATTAATTTAAATCATTTGTCGCGAAGAAAGCGGAAAATCGTAGAAAATTTAATTTTGAAAAATGAGGATATTTGTTGGTTAGAAGGTGAAAAGTTTGGAGTATGTGAGGTAGAAGAACATGAGATAAATTTAACTGATGAAAAACCTGTATACGTAAAACAATTTCCTTTAGAATATACATTAAAGCAAATTGCTATTTTAGAAACAAAAAAATTAATTGAAAATAAATTAGTCAGACCGTCAACAAGTCCTTTTAATGCTCCAGCTTTTGTCGTTCCTAAAAAGGGTTTGACAAAAGATGGTAAGAAAAAATGGAGATTAGTAATAGATTATAGGAAATTAAATGCTAAAACTATATCAGATCCATATTTGTTACCGAATATTACGGAAATTTTTGATAATGTCGGTAAAAATAAATATTTTACAACAATCGATATGAAAAATGGAAACAACTATGCGTCTCTTCGAGCCAAGTAACTTTATTTATGCCAAACGTTTCGGGACGTATTAGTCCCCTCATCAGTGGCTAAATTAAAAACGTACAAAAATTGAAATTAGTATAAAAATTACAAAAAATTATTAAATTTTACAAAATTAATATGATAGTTACAAATATAAACATAATTATAAAAGACAAGGTATATAATTCAAAATTTACCAAAAATTAGAAACGAACGCCGTCTTCCTGATCGACGAACAGTAAGAATCGCAAAACGGATCTAATGAAAGCAAAATTATAATTAAGCTAATGAATTTATACATTAATTACAAAAGAATTAAAATCTAACAGACTTACGGAACTATGACTCGATGTTCCTTACAAACTAATCATGCCGGTGCCTACAGATGGTAAAGCGGCACCGGCCGAGGCGGAAAGTCAACTAAGATCTCGCGACAAAATTCGACCTTTTAAATCTCCCAATACATCCATCAAAACAGATATTCATACACATCATATATAAAAGTATGCAAATTATAGCGGCCACAGATATCCAGGTTCGCTCGGTGTATTAGGAGCGCATGACGCCGTAGAAGCGGCATATACTAATATTCAGATAGTAGAGCGGGGAGGCCGAGCCGCTCAGCGTGAAACGCTCCTGCCATGACTATATTACTATATAGTATACAGTATGGCCAGTGCGTTACCACGGCAACCCGGACTCTCCGACCTCCCACTGGGCTGTGCCGCTCCGACTCGCCGGCCAATCACTATCGAACACGTGTTGGCCGAATTGAAGAGAGCACGAAGCGGTATGCCACCTCTCTCCGCATGCTGATATCCTAATACAGTCTGCTCGCCACCGAGCCTCTGCAATCGTATTATTTATTGATTTGTATTATTCGGATTATTTTTTAAAGTAGATATAACATTTTTGTAACTGGTTTTGAGGTGGCACGTATCCTCAGCCCTATTAAGAGTGCCATCGAAGAACTGTATATGTAACATTTCTGAGAACCGTCTACGGAAAATTGACGGCTCTCTATCTATTATTTTAATATTGTCGAAATTAAAAGTATGCCCTGTTTCCAATGCATGTACTGCGAGGGGGGATTTTAAATCGCCCTTCTCTATGTATTTTTCGTGCTCCTTTTGCCTAGTTTTTAGCGGCCGATACGTTTCTCCGATATACGTAGAATCGCAGTCGGAGCAGTCGATTTTGTAAATTATAGATTGCAACACTCATATTAATTTTGTGAATAAAAAAGCTATGTACACTATCGGCAACATTGAAAGACTGACTTCAGAACACTTTTCTAGATTGATATTGGAGTTTTCCGAAAACTCTTTAAAAACATACAGAACCAAATTGAATTATAAATACGGGAAAAAAATATCTGACCTTTCCGCAGTATGCTCTTGTTTTGATGGACATGACCTTCCGGTACGCCCGCATGGCAACTCTTCGAATGCTTGCAGTTCGAAGGAAAATAATATTACATGTTATAATTTTAGCCATGGTGAAATCTTAGAAATAAGAAAAAAATGGCTTGTGAATCTTACTGACTCACAACTCCCGGAATTTGTTAATAACGTTATGTCAATGGGAGATAAATTCAATTTTAATATAGATTTTCAATTTAAGCAAGCTATTGAGATTTTGAAAAGCTTGGAGAATGTTTACATATTTAATCGTGGCACAGACGGAAGACTACGTGATGGTGTGATTTCTATACTTAATTCACAGATAAAAAACAAGACGCATGTGCCTTATCATGAACGTATTATGTCTTATAATATTAAACGCACAAAGCAATTTCTAAAAAACAACCCAGACTTATTTTTTACCAAAGCAGACAAAGGCAACGCCACGGTAGTGATACACCGAGATGAGTACATTTCAAAGGTTAGTGATGCCCTCAGCGATGAGAGGTTTTATAGAAAGGTTAAAGTTAACCCCGCCGCGGGGATAAAAAAGCGGATAAAAAAGCTTGTTGACCTTTGGATTGCACGTGGTGTTTTGGATTGTGACGAAGCGTTTGGAGGTCTTTCCTCTAAGGGCATCGAACACACATCACTGCCGAAAGCGTATGGCCTTATTAAAATCCATAAACCAGATAACCCTGTACGAATTATAGTTTCTGCAATTAACAGCCCTACTTATTTCCTGGATAAGTGCATATCCGTCTTGTTAACAAAACATTTTCCTTTACCAGCCTCATATATAAAAAATAGTACTCAAATTAAAAATGATTTAATTAATATGAATATTTCCGATCAACACTGTTTCGTGTCCTTCGATGTAGTTTCGCTATTTTCAAGTTTGCCAAAAGAAGCAATTATACTGTCGATTGAGAAGAGATGGAAATGGCTCTCGTTTATGAAATGTATGTCGAAGAGTGAATTTATTGATGGTATAAAGACTCTTCTTGATTGCACGTATCTTGTTTTCGACGGAAAATTTTATAAGCAGGTCTCGGGCGCCCCGATGGGATTTTGCTCGAGTCCTGTTTTTGCAAATATTGTTCTTGAAGATCTAGAAAAACATTGTCTTGGCATTGCAAAGTCTAACGTGCGATTTTTCCGTAGATACGTGGACGATTGTCTTTTGATCGTGGATAGGGAGAAGATTGAATTGGTGTTATCTATTTTTAATAGTTATAATAATTCCCTTCAATTTACTTCTGAAATTGAAGTCAATAAGAGTATTAATTTTCTTGATATTTCCATTTTTCATGATTTTTGTGGAAATATATTTACAAATTGGTTTCAAAAAGAAACAGCTTCTTCTAGATACGTCAATTTCTTCTCCCACCACCCAAAAAATCAAAAGATTGCAATAATGTATAACCTATTTGATAGGGCAATATTGTTATCGGATCCGCGTTTCCACCGTGAGAATATCGTAAAAGCAAAAAAAATCCTCATGGCTAACGATTACCCGATAAACTTCATAGAAAAATTCAGTAAGAAACGGATTGCTCGTAATTTGGACCTTTCAAGGGCCACACTGGAGGGTTCAGGGGCGAGTAATACAGATTCACAGCGTTGTAATAGTATCAATAGTAATAATAGTAACAATAGTGTTAATTCTAGAAAAGGGTTCGCAGTTTTCCCTTACTACGAAGGGTTTAATGATAAATTAAAATCTGTTATCAGAAATAACAACATGAATCTAGTCAACAATGTTCCCGATAAGTTCAACAAATTTATTAAACTAGGAAAAGATCCTACTGCTGTGCAGGACACGAGAAATGTTGTTTACAAAATCGACTGCTCCGACTGCGATTCTACGTATATCGGAGAAACGTATCGGCCGCTAAAAACTAGGCAAAAGGAGCACGAAAAATACATAGAGAAGGGCGATTTAAAATCCCCCCTCGCAGTACATGCATTGGAAACAGGGCATACTTTTAATTTCGACAATATTAAAATAATAGATAGAGAGCCGTCAATTTTCCGTAGACGGTTCTCAGAAATGTTACATATACAGTTCTTCGATGGCACTCTTAATAGGGCTGAGGATACGTGCCACCTCAAAACCAGTTACAAAAATGTTATATCTACTTTAAAAAATAATCCGAATAATACAAATCAATAAATAATACGATTGCAGAGGCTCGGTGGCGAGCAGACTGTATTAGGATATCAGCATGCGGAGAGAGGTGGCATACCGCTTCGTGCTCTCTTCAATTCGGCCAACACGTGTTCGATAGTGATTGGCCGGCGAGTCGGAGCGGCACAGCCCAGTGGGAGGTCGGAGAGTCCGGGTTGCCGTGGTAACGCACTGGCCATACTGTATACTATATAGTAATATAGTCATGGCAGGAGCGTTTCACGCTGAGCCGCTCGGCCTCCCCGCTCTACTATCTGAATATTAGTATATGCCGCTTCTACGGCGTCATGCGCTCCTAATACACCGAGCGAACCTGGATATCTGTGACCGCTATAATTTGCATACTTTTATATATGATGTGTATGAATATCTGTTTTGATGGATGTATTGGGAGATTTAAAAGGTCGAATTTTGTCGCGAGATCTTAGTTGACTTTCCGCCTCGGCCGGTGCCGCTTTACCATCTGTAGGCACCGGCATGATTAGTTTGTAAGGAACATCGAGTCATAGTTCCGTAAGTCTGTTAGATTTTAATTCTTTTGTAATTAATGTATAAATTCATTAGCTTAATTATAATTTTGCTTTCATTAGATCCGTTTTGCGATTCTTACTGTTCGTCGATCAGGAAGACGGCGTTCGTTTCTAATTTTTGGTAAATTTTGAATTATATACCTTGTCTTTTATAATTATGTTTATATTTGTAACTATCATATTAATTTTGTAAAATTTAATAATTTTTTGTAATTTTTATACTAATTTCAATTTTTGTACGTTTTTAATTTAGCCACTGATGAGGGGACTAATACGTCCCGAAACGTTTGGCATAAATAAAGTTACTTGGCTCGAAGAGACGCATAGTTGTTTCCATTTTTCAAAACTTCCACCATCGAGCGATAGCGTCATTATTTATAACAATCGATATGGTTTCTGGATTTCATCAGGTAAAAATGAAAGAAGCGGATATTCATAAAACTGCTTTCAGTGTTCATCCTTTAGGTAGATTTGAATTTAAAGTACTACCTTTTGGTTTAGTCAATTCTCCTCGAGTTTTTCAAAGAATTCTTACAAGAGTATTAGGAGAATTAACCCATTAAGCCCCAAATGGACACTTTTTTTTCACTTTATTCAGCGGCTCTACTCAATATGAAATCGGTGTGTAAAAAAATCAAGATAGGTTATTTCTTACGTAAAATTGTCTGTTCTTTCGATCTATGCAGTCAGAATTTCGAAAAAATGCATATTCAACAAGTTATTCTTGTTTATTTACAAAAAAACACGAAATTTCGAAACTTTTTTTTTCTTTATCGAGTACTTTTGGATCGAAAACGCTTTAGGATTGTCATGGTTGGGCAAATTTTCGCGTCAATCGATGATAACCTTTAAAATGTGCTATATGGTTTTTCCAAATTCAACATGGCGGCATCAAATATGGCGTCTGAAAGTCAATAAAAATTTCGTACTTGTGTTATTTTCTATTAAAATCGATTTTGCTTTTTAATCTTGTCTAAAATTGGTATATGAGGGTTTTTTAGGGCGCTGACTACGAATTTGAGATCAGATTTTCAAAATTCAAAATGGCGGATCCAATATGGCTGACGAAAAAAATAAAAACTTTTCTAAATTCCATGAAAACTTGTATATAGGGGTTTTTTGGGTCGCTGATTACGAATCTGACATCGGATTTTTGAAATTCAAAATGGCTGATCCAAGATGGCTGCCGAAAAAATAAAAATTTTCAAAATTCCAGGAAAACTTGTATATAGGGGTTTTTTGGGTCGCTGATTACGAATCTGACATCAGATTTTCAAAATTCTGAATGGCTGATCCATGATGGTTACCCAAAAAAACAAAAATATTTGAAATTTATGTAAATGTTGGTAAATGATGTATTAAAGTTTTTTTTTGTAATCATAGAACGTTTCTCAGCCGTCAATAAATTTTTTTGCCGTTGCCCAGCTCTCACCACGTGGAGGTGAACGAAAATAGAGAGCCTCTTTTTTGTTTTTTTTTAATTTTTTTTTTTTTTTTTTTTTGTTTTTTGTTTTAGTACGTATTTTATACATACATTTTTTTACAAGTAATAAAACTAAGTCCATATTATTTGTGATTTTCTTCAAAACAATATGAACATAAATGTACGTTGCACATTTCGCACGTTATATGTGTTCGTTTGGCACATTTTTTAAAATTTTTGCAATTACGTTTTGCTTCCACAGTAATTGGTTTGTGCAATTCAGATGAGATGTTTTTCTTTTTAGCAAGATACTTTTCAGCAACATACAAGATCATTCAGAACATACAAACGCTATATACAAGTTTTCATGGAATTTTGAAAATTTTTATTTTTTCGGCAGCCATCTTGGATCAGCCATTTTGAATTTCAAAAATCCGATGTCAGATTCGTAATCAGCGACCCAAAAAACCCCTATATACAAGTTTTCATGGAATTTAGAAAAGTTTTTATTTTTTTCGTCAGCCATATTGGATCCGCCATTTTGAATTTTGAAAATCTGATCTCAAATTCGTAGTCAGCGCCCTAAAAAACCCTCATATACCAATTTTAGACAAGATTAAAAAGCAAAATCGATTTTAATAGAAAATAACACAAGTACGAAATTTTTATTGACTTTCAGACGCCATATTTGATGCCGCCATGTTGAATTTGGAAAAACCATATAGCACATTTTAAAGGTTATCATCGATTGACGCGAAAATTTGCCCAATCATGACAATCCTAAAGCGTTTTCGATCCAAAAGTACTCGATAAAGAAAAAAAAAGTTTCGAAATTTCGTGTTTTTTTGTAAATAAACAAGAATAACTTGTTGAATATGCATTTTTTCGAAATTCTGACTGCATAGATCGAAAGAACAGACAATTTTACGTAAGAAATAACCTATCTTGATTTTTTTACACACCGATTTCATATTGAGTAGAGCCGCTGAATAAAGTGAAAAAAAAGTGTCCATTTGGGGCTTAATGGGTTAATAGAGAAAGGATTTTGTTTTGTGTATATTGATGACATTATTATAGTTGCTAATTCAATTGAAGAACATAACGAGAGATTTAATTTAATTGCAGAAAAATTTAGAGAGGCAGGTCTTAAATTAGAGACAAGCAAATGTAAATTTTTCCAGAAAGAAGTTGAGTTTTTAGGACATATAATTAGTGAACAGGGTATTAAAACTGATCCAAAAAAAGTAGAAGCTGTTAACGAGTTTCCAATTCCGAGAACGAGGAAAAATATTCGAGAATTCTTAGGTTTAGATGGTTATTATAGGAGATTTATTGAAAATTTTGCAAATATAGCAAAGCCATTATCTATGCTTTTACAAAAGACGGAAACATTTGTGTGGACCGACGAGAGACAAAAAGCTTTTGAAAATTTGAAACATGCATTAAGTTCTGCGCCCATATTACAATTTCCAGATATGGAAAAACCTTTTATTATTACTGCTGATTCGTCAAATTTTGCTCTTGGTTGTGTACTTTCGCAAGGAGAAATTGGTGAAGATAGACCAGTATCATTTGCTTCTAGAGTTTTAAAGGCAGCAGAAAAAAATTACCATACATATGAAAGAGAAGCTTTGGCAATAATGTTCGCTGTAAAGACTTTTAGGAATTATATCTATGAGAATAAGTTTTATATTGTTACTGATCATAAGCCATTATTATCGTTTAAAACTGCTGATAAAAATTCGAGAGTACAGCGGTGGCGTTTGAAATTATTAGACTATGATTATGAAATTATTTATAAACCGGGAAAAAATAATGTAAATGCGGATGCTTTGTCGAGAAATCCAGTAGATAATATTCAGATTAATGTAGTTACTAGAGCTCAAAAAGCGAAACAGTTAAATTCTAAAGAGTTTACAGAAATTTTGTCTAATGATCAGAAAATAGAAAAGTTAAATGAAGCTAGGATTAAGCAAAAAGAGAAAATTAATAAAAAAAGAGGAAATAAAAATGAACTAGTTGTTGAGAAAAATAATAGCTTAGGTAGATAAAAATAATAGTGAATTATGGGATAAGTCTATAGATAAAAATATTGTATATACTAAAAAACTAATTCAATATAGAAAAGACAATATTATACATTTTATAGATGATAAAGGCAACGGTTTGGACATAAATACTAACAATTTTATTAAGGGATATAATATTTCCTTTAATATACGATTAAATGAGGTAGAAATAGCAACTTTTAAAGCACTTAAAATTTTTGTTTTATGTATTGATGTAACTCAATCAGTGTTCATGATTAAAGAAAAAATGTTGCAGATTTTTAAGCAATTAAGGATGTATCC